>JANHGD010003913.1:63868-78434 GCA_027560375.1 Imantodes cenchoa | reverse complement strand
CTGTAACGCGCTCTACATGGGGCTACCCTTGAAGACCGTCCGGAGGCTACAGTTAGTCCAAAATGCAGCCGCGAGAGTAGTAGTGGGTGTCCCTTGATACATCCACTCTTCTTCCATCCTCCGCAAGCCGCATTGCCTTCCTGTTGGGTTCCGGACTCAATTCAAGGTCTTGGTGTTGACCTTTAAAGCCCTACATGGCATGGGACCAGGTTATCTCACGGACAGCATTCTACCACATACCTCCCTCTGCCCGGTACGATCGCACAGAGTTGGGCTGCTCCAGGTCCCATTGACCAAACGATGTCGGTTGGCGGGCCCTCGGACTAGATCCTTCTCTGTGGCAGCTCCGACCCTGTGGAACCAACTTCCCCCGGAGGTCCGTATTATTCCCACCCTGCCGGCATTCAGAAAAGCTGTGAAAGCTTGGCTCTGGCACCAGGCCTGGGGCCAATGAATTTTCCATCTGGGTGTGTGGCCCTGTATGACTGATGAATGTATGTATTTATTATAAAGTGTTTTTATTGTTATTGGGATTGGTCTTTTTAATTGTCTATTTTTTACTGTATTTCATTTGTATTTTGTTAGCCGCCCTGAGTCGCCCGGGAATGGGTGGCATATAAATCCCAATAAATAAATAAATGAATAAATAAACCAGAAGGCAGTGGGGGACATCTGGCCCTGAGCAAAGGGCAGCTTTCTCCCCAGGGAGGACTAAATTAGCAGAAGTGACCGGGCACAGCCAAGTACAGGGAGAAGGCGCTTCTGGGCAGAGTTAGCCAAACTGTCCAGAAAGAGGGAACCCGGAAAGCCTCCTTGAAAAACTGCAGCCGCTTCCCTGGACTCGAGGGTCAACTCCCAAGTCCTCCCTGTGCCTGGAGCTCTGCCAATGGGCCTCATGCCAACATGAGGTATGGCTCCCCGTTCTTTCCTGAACCCCCATCCCAGACCGAGATCATATTTCACTGCATAAGGCTGCCCAGTTCAGCGCTCTCCCCTCACCCACCCTCAGCGTTTCCCTGAAGCAGCTTCCCAGGGAGACGAGACTGGCTCCGCCCGGCTGGCACGGCGGGGAAAATGGGCAAGCCAGCAAATCCCAGGAGGTCCCGCGCTTGCTTGCCTGCCTGCCGGCCCGGCCCGGCCGAGCTGCAACCCAGGACAGTCTATGGAGCACAGCCTGGGCCTGGCAGAACTGTGGGGAAGCTCAGGTGTTCCGCTGCGGGGAAACGGAAGCCCCGAGAACAAAACGTGTCAAATCATAAAACGGAACGGTTGCAAAAACAGCGCTGCTGGCATTTCCTCTGCAGCCCGAAGCTTGAGCAGCAAAGGCGGCTCCGCCTAAAGAGGCTCTTCCGAAGCTTTTGCCGCCGCCGAGACGAGGGCCAAGCCGCCCTCCCTAGCCAGGGGCTGCCCGGGGGACGCGCCGATGATCCGGCTTCGCAACCAGGAGAAGCGCGGCGCATTCCCCGCTGCTGCTCGGCCTCCAAACTCCAATTTCTGGCTGCAGCGAAGGCGGAAAGACACCTGCCGGGCGGCCCCAGCCCAGCCCAAGTGGGTGGCGCCGGGGATGCGGCTCCAGGCCAGCCGGCCTCTTAGCAGCGAGGGGCTCTTGGGGAAGCCGCCTTGCTCGCCCCCCGACCGGACTGAATTTGCAGGGCGAGGCTTCCCCGGATGCAGTCCCGGCAAATTCCCTTCGGCTCGTCGGAGCCTCGGCTGCCCCGCGGCCAAGAACCAGCCGGGTGGCGGCCCCAGCCTCGGCTCCATGAGGCAAGGCCTGACCGTAGCTCGGGAGGCGCCTACGCGAGCGCGTCTCAGCCGGCCGGCGCCTCCGGAAGCGCCGGCGTCCCTCTTCTGTGGGATCGCTGAGAGAGGCCGAGGGCTCAGCCGCTCGCTTCCTCCCATGGAGCCCACCCGGTCCGGGGGGGGGCGCAAGGACCCGTCGCCCGCCCCGGCAGGTGGGTTGGCCGGCTCACCGGGGAGACGATTCGGTGGTAAGCACGACTGACGCCGCCGGCCGCCCAGTGCCCACCCACCCAGCCACCCACCTCCTTGCGGGCCACTCTGGCCTCGGCGTGCCGGAACTTGGACACCCTGAACCGGCTCATGCTGCCGCCGCCGCCTAGGCTGGGGTCCGATTCGACGGAGGCCCCGCCCCCGCCGCCCCAGAAGTCTCCGAGGGGAGGGGCCGCCGGCGACAGGCTGAGCAGCGCCGCGCTCTCCAAAGCCGCGCCCCTCCCGGGCTGAGCGGGAGGAGAGGGAGCCCTTCCCCTCCGGCGGCGCCGACGACCAACGAACTAGGCACAACTAGCGCTTTATTGGGGAGCAGCTGGCCGGGCGCCGGCGGGGGAAGCATCCCGGTGAGAGTCCGAGGGGACCGCCCGTCTTCAGGCGCCACGGCCGCAAGGGGCCTCTTGCGGGACCGCGCTGAGCGCTCTTCCCGGCAGCCGCGAAGCGGTCAACCGCAGTGCCAGCCAGACTTCGAGACCGCCTGAGGAGGAGCCTGGCATCGGCCGCTTCTTCCACGCCGCGTCCCGCTCTCTGGCGGCTTCCCCCAGCCCTCCCGCTTTTCTTCGGCTTTCCCTCCAGACCAGCTCTCGGCTGATCGGTGGCTGGGCTCTGGGTCTCTTTAATTGGTTCTCGGTCGGCTATTTCAGCGGCCCTTCGCCCCGGGGACACCAATGGCCGGGCCGCCTGAGGGCTCCTCCAGGGCGGCTTCTCACGGGGCTACAAAGGATCCCGTCTGTCCGGAGGGCGGCTTGGAACCCAGCAGGGGCCACCCAAAAAACCCTTAATCTTGCGTAGCTTCTTCTCTGGTAATATTGTACTTTTCACCAGAGCATATAAAACCTCTTTGCCAGACCGATTTTCGAATATAGCTCATCTGTCTGGAACCCGCTCTGCATATCGGACATCAATACAATTGAACGAGTCCAGAGATATTTCAAGAGAAGAGTCCTCCGCTCCTGGCAACATAATACCTTAGGCCACCAGACTTGAAATTGGGCCTAGAAAATTTAGAGCTACACCACTTCGATCTGACCTAAGCGTAATACATAAAATTATCTGCTAAGCTGTCCTACGTGTCAATGACTATTTCAGCTTCAACAACAATACACGAGCTCACAATAGATACAAACTTAATGTAAACCGCTCCAAACTCGACTGCAGAAAATACGACTTCAGCAACACAGTGATCAATGCCTGGAATGCCCTACCTGACTCTGCGGTTTCTTCCCCAAACCCCCAAAACTTTAACCTTAGACTGTCTACCGTTGACCTCACCCCATTCCTAAGATTCTGTAAGGGGGTGCATACCCGCACCAGCCTGCCTGCCTACCGTCCCTTTCTTACCGTCCCCATATATTGGTAAAATATCATGTACTCATAACCATGCGTGTACTTCTTATATATTCATATTAATGTTTATATTTTGTCTGTAATCATATACAGCTTGATAAAATAAATGTAATAAATAAACCTCCTTCGCGATCGCCTCTTGCCCACCATCCAGACGCTCCGTCCCCAGCCGGCCCTGCGGCTCTTCCAATGGGGCCCCTTCCACTATTAGCACCTAGCTCGCAAACCGGGATTTTCCCCGCTCCGGCAGGGAGGCTTGTGGCGGAAGGCGAGCAGCAGCTCCCACCTCTCCCGGGGAGGAGAGCAGCTGCCGGCCTCGCGCGGCCCTTGTCTCGGGCCTGCCTTCCGCTTGGACCGGCGGCGCTCCCGCTCTCTCCGACCGAGCTTAAAAAGGGGGCCGGCCCGCGCCCGGTCTCCGGCTCTGCTTCCACCCACCCAGCCCTTCTCCGGGGGCTGCGGGCGAAGCGGCTTTCCCCGCACCTCTGAAAGACGCCGAAGAATGATCTCGCTCTGGGCTCCCGCGACCCCGCCCCCCGGGCTAGTGCCCAGCTCCGCTTCGCGGGAGTCCGGTGTGTGGAGGGGGGTGGCCAGGCGGGGGCACAGAAGCGGAGTCCAGTAGGCACCCACGTCCAGACGGTCGCTCGGAGCGGATTAAGGCTCACTGGTGCCCTAAGCGCTGGCAAATCTTGGTGCCCCCCCCTCCTTTGTACATGCTGTTGTACATACTGGGTTTTTCCCCCCTCCGCTTTGTGGCGCCCCCTTTGGGCCCGGTGCCCTAAGCACGTGCTTGCTTAGTCTGCTTGATGGCTAATGCCCCATTGCTCGCTCCGGATACGCACCCTTGAGCCTTGCGAAACCCATCCCCGCGCCTAGACCGAGCACTAGGACCCAGGAGCTTCGCGTCGCCAGGATTGACCTCTGAGAAAGGGCGGCTGCGCCCTCCCACAATCACGGGGCGGTGCGCTTGCGCACTCGGACTCCCGGCTTACCGGGCTGAGGAGCGCAGGCGCACTGCGACTGATCAACGCAAAGATGGCGGCCGGTTGCGTCTCACGCTGGCTGGCGGAGGCGGCAACCGCTGCCGGGAGCTGCCGGGCGGGCGGCGGGGAGCCGCGGCGCCTGGCGCTGGTGTTGGCTCTTGCCCGCTGGCGGAGCGTGGCCCCAGTCGCCTCTCGTGCGGCCCTGGCGCCGCGGATGGGAAACCGCTCCGGTAAGAGGCCGGGCGGCGCCGAGAACGAGAAGCGCGCCTCTGAGGACGAGCAGAGCGCTCTCCCCGCTCCTGGCAGGGTGGCGCCGGGCCCTCGAGAGAGGCCTCCGGAGGGGTCGGCCCATGACGCTCGGCCTGGGGCGCGCGTGGGCCTCTTGCCCGGAGAGCCGGAGATATGCAGCCGGCGGGGCTCGAGGCTGCCTCCGCCCTTCCCTCGGCTTGACCCTCTGCTTCGCCTTGCGCAGGAATCCGACCGCTTCCTCTCGTCTGGGCGGCCTCGATTCACACCAGCTCCTCGAGCGGCAGCAGAGAGGATTATTATCAGATTCTGGGAGTGCCTCGCAGCGCCAGCCAGAAGGAGATCAAGAAGGCCTATTACCAGGCACGGCCGCTTCTCAGGGGGGAGGCAGGGCGTCAGGAGGGGATGTCTGACCAGCTTGCGTGCAAGTCTTTTTCCTCTCCAGCTTTAGGGCTGGCATTGTGTCCTAGCCCTCTCAACCCTGCCTCAACCATTCGGGGCTAATAAGTGCTTAAAAGCTGGTTTCCTTTCTATTTCTATTTCCTCCATATACTCAAAAGCAAAGGAGTGGTAAAATCAACAACAACCTCTCATTGTGACTGAGATTTTGTCATAAGACTAGACTATCGCTGGGGGAATCCATTCTGTAATATTGGATTATTCCGACATTCCCAGGCCGATTTTTAAGTGTTTGCTGCAGAATCCAAGGAAAGGAGGGGGCTGACCTTGCGTGTGGGCATAATTCCCATAGCATTTCACTAGCTACTTGCGGGCAAATTGCTGGAATAGGAAGAGCTGTATCTGATCTACCCTGTTGCTTTAAACCCTCTTTTGTTTAATTTGGCTTTTTCAAGGCCATTACATCTAAGGATTCTGAACATTACAAATGTGCTGTGCTCAGTATATGATTATGATCTGTGGTAAAAGAATAACTAAAATATTATATAGGCAAAAATACCCCAGAAGATAAATACCACAGTTCAATATAGCTGATTTAAAATTCATTGCATGGATTCTGAACACTTAAACACAGGAATGACAATCTCTTATCCACAATTTTTACTTTTCTGTTTTTGTTTCTTTGCTTAGCTTGCCAAGAAGTATCATCCTGACACCAATAAGGATGACCCTAAAGCAAAGGAGAAGTTTTCTCAATTGGCTGAGGCCTACGAGGTAGCGTACTTACCCTCCCTTTTACACGCCATGGCTTGGGAACTGGAGCCCCCTAGATGACTGAGCTCTTGTATCATTGGCAGGTCTTGGGAGATGAAGTAAAGCGGAAGCAGTATGACAATTACGGTACAGCGGACTTTGGCTTTGGCTCTGGCTCGGCAGGTTCCGGGCAGCAGTACAGGCACACTGGCCCAACCATTGACCCTGAGGAGCTGTTCAGGAAGATCTTTGGGGAGTTCTCGCAGTCCCCTTTTGGAGACTTTAGCACCGTCTTTGACCAGCCCCAGGAGGTAAAGATGAATTGCAGCCCAGGCCACTGGTGTCCCTTGGGGCTTTCATTCCTCCTGTTTTAAGAAATAAGAAATCCTATGCAAGTGATGAATCTTTAGAAACCACCAGATATTCAGAATTAACAGATAAATTCACTCCTCCATGATCACTCAAATTGAGGTTTTGCTGTCTTAAGGGGGCGGGGGAATCAAAGGTGCATTTAACAATTAAAATGATTTTGCCCACATTCATGGCTAAACTGAACATTATTTTTATTCAAATTCAGCAGTTATCCTTTTTGATATTTAGATTTTAAGAGGGAAACAATAATGCAGAAATCTGTTAACAAAGATGGGTTTCCAAGAGAAAATAGTTTGAAGAAATAGGTTACAAATTTGATTTTTGATTCATTATGATTAGCAAATTTGATTTGTATTGTGTTGGTCTTTTTGGTTGGTTGGTTTGCTTTGGTACAAAGGAAAAGTGTTGACTTCTGGTGATTGCCTGGACTAGTCCCTGCAGTTTTCTTGGCAAGATCTTCTTTGCCTTCTTCCTGGGGCTGAGAGAGCAGGGCTGGCTGAAAGTCACCAGTTGTTTCTGTGCTTAAGCCAGGACTGCAACTTACGATCACCCAGTGTCTAGCTCAGTGCCTTAATCACTGCACCAAAATGGCCTTCTCACTGTTATAATTAATTTTCTGAAAGGTGCCAGAGTACTTTTTCTCAATCTAATCTAGACAGATCTGTATTCTTCCTTTTGTTCTACATGATATGTTGGCTTGGAACTGTGAGCAACACACACTGATTTTTTTTCTCTTCTGTAGTACATCATGGATCTGACATTCAGCCAGGCGGCAAAGGGTGTCAACAAGGAGATCATGGTGCAGATCAATGACACCTGCCAGCGCTGTGATGGCAGAGGGCATGAACCGGGCACCCGAGTAGTGCATTGCTCCTACTGCAATGGGACTGGCACAGTAAGGGCAGGGCAGGTGTGAGCAAGCTTTGGTGGAGGGAATGACTGGGCACCTCGGTGCTTTAGAAGAAGAAAGCTGATTCCTTGCTTCAAATGGTTATGGATGTGCTGACTGGGGTCCAATTCTCCCCTAACCCAGCCCTTTCACTCCCTGCTTGGAGACTTTGGTGGAACTCCTCGTCTTCTGAGCAGGTGTTGCGGAAGCCATTACAACACAGAAGTGAAATTTCCTGGCATCTCACCTTTCCTTGTGTCTTCTTTTGGACAGGAGACGATCAACACAGGCCCGTTTGTCATGCGTTCGACGTGTCGCCGGTGTGGTGGGCGGGGCTCAGTTGTAACTAACCCATGTGTGATTTGTCGTGGCTCTGGCCAAACCAAGCAGAAAAAGACAGTGATGGTTCCAGTCCCAGCAGGTATGTATATACCGAGTGCTCCTAGGGCAGAATAACGGCTGCTCTTCTGAAGTGAAACAACAGGGAGGAAAATCGGTCCTTGCAGAAATTAGAGCTGGGCAGCTCCAAACAGTAAGAACACGATCCTAATGTCTTCAGTCTCCAAATCAGAGTTTCCGCGAGAGGGGAAGAAAAAATGAGGTGCTGGGTGAAAGGTAACCCTGAGTGCCTTTGTTTGGCTTTAGGTGTGGAGGATGGGCAAACCGTTCGGATGCCTGTCGGAAGGAAAGAAATTTTCATTACCTTCAGGGTGCGTACTGACTTGCAGCTTTGCCATGTCATGCCATGCTTAAAACTGGTTGGCCGCCTGCACTTGCTGAGTCCTTGAACTGTCCCTGGTTCCAGGTTCAGAAAAGCCCCATGTTCCGGAGAGACGGTGCTGATATCCACTCCGACCTCTTCATCTCCATAGCACAAGCTGTTCTTGGAGGGACAGCAAGGTCGCCCGGCCTGTATGAGACGATCAGCGTAATGGTACGTCCCCTGCTACAAATGCAGAACAAGCGAAATGGCTCGTTTGTGATTAGAGACCAGAAAACATGAAGGGATGGGATGTTACCCTTTTGCATGGAAAGCCATGTTTCTTTCCTGTGGAAGGGCTCTCTTCTGTTTTTGCATGGAAAGGATCAGATTGGCGCTTCTGTTCTGCAGCAGCTGTGGTCATTTACTGCTCCATTGGTATTTTCAGTTGCCCTCGTTTTGCTTCAAGAGAAAATTGACATTTTCTGTGATGTTCTATGTACAGCCCAGGGTGTTAAATATTAGAATGTTCACTCCCATGAGTGCTTTGGTAACAGCAGCTGATTCCCACATTTATGAGATACAGTAAGAGTTCAGGAGCATTGAGTGAAAAACATCTGAAAAGCTTTAATCTTCTTTTTTTCTGTGCTTTCCTAGATCCCCCCTGGCATCCAGGCTGACCAGAGGATTCGGATGAGTGGGAAAGGAATTCCCAGAGTGAACAGCTACGGTTATGGAGATCACTACATTCATATCAAGGTCAAAGTTCCCAAGTAAGTGAGAAGACTGAGCATTTTGGGGGCAGGGTAGAAGAGATAATTGGTAACATGAAAAGGGGCCTTTGAGGCAGGGAGAAGTGTCAGTCTGTTGCTTTTGCAAGACCTCTGTGCCCACAGAGACTGACTTCCGTCCAGAGCCCTCCATTTACCTGTCTTATTGCACCTTCTCTCTGTCTCCTGCAGGAGGCTGACTGATCGCCAGCGAGCCTTGATGCTGAGCTATGCAGAAGATGAAACCGATGTAGAAGGGACTGTGAATGGCATCGCCAGCACAACCACTGGTGAGACTGTGGAGCTTGTCAGATCTTGGCTGCACTTTGGGGCTAGCAGGTTGTCTTTGGTTATAGTTGAATTACTGGCTCCAGTGGTGTAAACTATGGCCTTGAATGATGTCAGCCATAGTGGAACTACAGAAGTCTGGAAGGCACAGCCTTCAGACGGTGTCACATTTTTTCTTTAGGCAGGAAAAGGTTACTATTACTTGTGTTTGCCTAATACGTTACCCACCATTAGTTCATCTGTGCTTTGCTCAATTTTCTGGACTTCCACAATGCACTGAACTTTACTGAGCCCTGCAGTTGAGCTAGTGCCGTGCATGAGTTGGCAGCATGGCCGGCTGATGGTTTAGTAGTGGAAACAAATCCCCCAATTGAGAGCAGTTTTTGGCCTTCCTTTCCCTGCCCCACATTGATCCACCAGATACAATTGGCTGATTTCCATTTCATGAGCACTCTTGTCTTTCCACGGATTCAGGGCCTGAATTGTATGCTCACCAAGACATTCAGAGCAGTTTAGCAAGTCCACCAGGGAGAGGGGACTGTCATATACAGATGTTTCTCTATGACACTGACGTGTTAGGATGCATACCTTTGTTGAGTTTATAGTTTCTCAATTGGTGAAAGAATAAAGAGGCTAAAGGATAAGCGATAGAAATAAAACTCCAATGAGGAGGCAGCCAAAATTGTTGCTGTGTGCAGGAAATGTCAGCAACCATGTATAGCATGACAGGAGCTGTCATCTGAACATTCCTCATGTCCTGAGAAGATGATCTGAGGAAGGGAGGCATCTTTTCAGCTTCATCTCCTCTCCCCCCCCCCCCCCCAAGGCTGGGAAATGGCCGGAGGCGGACAGGGATCCTCCTCACAACATGTATTGACCAAGCTCTCTGCTATTTGTGTCTAGGTGGCAGGGGCACGACTAGCACAGGGACAGGCGAGGAGAGGCCTGAGGCAGGGGACGGCACAGAGGGATTCCTAGCTAAACTTAAGAAAATGTTTAGCTTCTGATTAACTGCACCAGAGGTAGGAAGCCTCTTGTGATCTTTCCATGCACAGGTCTCTGTGTTCGCTGTTTGCAGAAATAGGGGAGGGAGGGAGGATGAAGCTGTAGGAAAGCCTCTCCGGAGCAGACACATTTCTTGCTGGTGACTGGACAGACACCCTGTTGCCTCTGGGTCCTTTCTTGCTCCCCCAAGCTGCTTCCTCTTGCTCCCAGCATTCATAGGGCAGCAGCTGAACAGAAAAACAAATAGAAGGACCAGAGGAGTGGGCATTAGTAGCTTCCCTTGGTGTTATACTAATAACTCCTGGTACCGTTACAGAAGATTGTATTGTTGTATTTAGTTAGACATTCTTCAATTCTTGCATCTATGAGCCTCCCCAAAGCATTGCAGCAAATCCAGAGCCTTAAAAGTGACTTTTGGGGCTGGGGGCACCAGAGTCCTGGCTTGGCTATTGAGAGAATGGTTAACTAGATCTGTCCAGTCTTTGTGAAGGTCACAGACATCCCTCTTTCTTTTGGCTCCAGGTAAACGTTCCACTGGAAACTAGATGATGGGGCAGTAGCAGTCTGGAAGGCGTGATGCCAGTGGCTGTGGAACTGAAGACAGACACACGTTGAAGGTCCGTGGCCCGATGGCTCCATTGAAGGAAGGAGGCCTCTCCTCTAGATTGCAGCATTTTCAACTGGGGGAGTTGTGAAAGGTTCTTGGCCTTCCTGGACTTGTTTCTCTCTGAACAGGGCAGACTGCTGGGTGGGTGGGGGTCCTGAGGAGCAAAAATAAAGTATACCTTTTGCCGAGTGCAGAGTCCTATCTTGAAGTTTGAACAAATTCCCCAGAGAGCTCCCAAGACCACACTCGGCCTCAGCAATGTGGC
Organism: Imantodes cenchoa; assembly: GCA_027560375.1. NCBI lineage: Eukaryota > Metazoa > Chordata > Lepidosauria > Squamata > Dipsadidae > Imantodes > Imantodes cenchoa. The sequence goes on along the minus strand of JANHGD010003913.1, from coordinate 67,806 downwards.
CATGGTGCTTTGCTCCAGAATGGAGAGTTTCAGCCATGGACTGGGTGGAAGGAGCCTCTTGGAGTTAAGGGCAATGTAAGAAATCACTCTGATTCCGCTCACGTCGTGCTTTATCCCCGGTCCAAGAAGAGAGTGGCTAAAAAGCAGAAAGGTGAGTAAATGATGCAGGAGCACCTGCCAATCTCCAGGGGAGCCCAGGAATGCCTACTGGCCCATCCTCCCCAGCAGCACCAGAGCTCTTCGCTTTCCTGGCAGCTGCTCTGGTGGCTTGCAGGAGGATTCCCTGTAAATAATGGACTTGCTATTGAAAGATCACCTTCTTCTGCCTATCAAAAGTCGGTCAGTTGGAGGGAAGGCTTTCGGAGGGGAGGGGAGGGGAGGGGTGATGCGGCCATGCAACCACATAGGGAGTTGTCTCGCTCTGCCGATGCCCTTCAAGTCTGCCTGCTCTGCTGCCTGGGCGAAAGGGCGGCCTCTGCGCAGAGCCGGAAACGGCCGCTGGTATTCCGTCTCCGCCGGCTGAGGACCGAGCGGCGTTCAAAGTGGAGGGCCGCCCTGCAGGGGGCGCTGTGCTGCTTCCCGGACGCGGCTCATGCATATTCAGCGCGCTTTGTCCGCGTGACAGAGGGAGGCGGAGCCAGCCGGGCAGCCGCGGGTGACCGGAAGAGCCGCGGGAGGAGGAGCGGCGGCGGCGGCTGGCAGGTAACCGGCGGCCCCGCGCCCGCCTCTTCCCCCCCCCCTCCGGGCCCGGCGGGGCGGCCGAGACCCCCGCGCGGCCCCTCGGCCAAGGGGGAGCAGCCCTTTCCCCGGCAGGCGCCCTCCCTCCCTCTCGGGCCCGTTGCTCGTCCGCGGCGCTTCCCGGCGCTTGCCATGGAGGCGGGGAGCGGGCCGCTGGTCCCGACGGCCTCGCTCGGGCATTGCGGCGTTCTGCCTTAGCGGGACCTCCGGGAGGCTAAATGGTGGCGGGCTCTTTCCAAGCAGGAGTTGGAGCTGAACCGGGACTGCAGCCCAGCAGGTCAGGCGCCATGTCGACCGAGGCTACCGAGCTGATGGATGAGCCCGAGAGCCATTCTTACGAGGAGGAGGAGGAGGAGGAGGAAGAGGAGGAGGAGGAGACCACCAGGTAGCGCCTCCTGCTTCTTAGAGGGGCAGGTGGAGGCTGAGAGAGGCTGAAGCGCCTGGCAAATGCTTCATGCAAGGGAGGATGCCTTTTCCGGGGTGGGGGGGCCTCTGGCTCCTGCAGGGGAGCACAAAGAGATTGGTCCCCTCTGGCACTGCCAATGCCAATCTGTGGTTGGCACAGCATATCTCTGACTTTGCCTTCTCTGAGGAGTGAGCTTGCCTAGCACATCCTGGGGTGCAAAAGGTGGGAGGCGGTTATTTGTGGCGCAAAGCGTGCTCTCCTCAATGCCCCACAGAGTTGAGGGCCTGCCCTGCTGCCTGCAGATGATTTGAGCTTGTGACAGTTCCCTGCCACTCTCCCCTCTGTCTCTCCACAGTCCCACAGACCTGTCAGAGCTGCTGAAGGAAGGGACCAAGGAGGCCCATGACCGGGCTGAGAACACCCAGTTTGTCAAAGATTTCCTGAAGGGACACATCAAGAGGGAGCTTTTCAAGGTATATCCAGCTTTATCCAAGTCCTGGGTCTTTGGTTGGGGTCAGAAGAGGAGACAAATTCAGCCCGTTCTGATGGATGCCCTGCCCCATCTGTGGCAGAAGAGGGTTGGCTTCTCTGGAGTCACCCCTCCATCTCAACAGATCCTTTTGGGGTCCTTTAATGGATTTGTGTCTCCTTTTTCTGGCTTACAAAGCATTGAAATTGAAACCTCCTTCGGTCCTGGATGGGTCCAACTGGAGGCTGTTTCTTTCACTTAAGTGAAGGGTCGTTGCTGTTTTTGGCACATTGGGCTCAGAAAACAAGGCGGCCTCGGGCACAGCAGTCCAACAGCTTAGACAACAGGGTGCACTGGTAGCCACTGGCCTCTCATGGCTCCTTTGTTCCCTTGCAGCTGGGCACAGCAGCCCTTTACTTCACATACTCTGCACTGGAGGAGGAGATGGAGCACAACAAGGACCAGCCCAGCTTTACCCCTCTGTATTTCCCCTTGGAGCTGCACCGGAAGGAAGCCTTGGCGAGAGACCTGGAGTATTTGTATGGGGAAAGCTGGGAGGAGAAGATCCAGTGCTCAGAAGCCACTCAGCGCTACGTGGATCGCATCCATCATGTTGGGCAGCAGGAGCCAGAGCTCCTGGCGGCCCATGCTTACACCCGCTACATGGGGGACCTTTCTGGGGGCCAGGTGCTGAAGAGGGTGGCTCAGCGTGCACTGAAGTTGCCAAGCAGTGGAGAAGGGATCAACTTCTACATGTTTGAAAACATTTCCAACCCCCAGCAGTTCAAGCAATTCTACCGAGCCCGACTCAATGCCCTGGATGTGTCCCAGGAGACCAAGGAGAGGATTGTCAAAGAGGCCAACAGGGCCTTTGAATTCAACATGCAGGTGTGCGGCTGCTGGGTTTCAGGGTGCCTGCTAAAGCCACCCCACCCTTCTGGGGCTGGATGGGGGCTCTTTTCCCAAGGCTAGGTGACCCTGCGGGGCTGCCTGCCATTGCCTCCTCCCTCAGCTCACACGAGGCCCTAACCAGCCAGAATTTGGTGCCAAGTTAAGGTTTCTCTGTGGCCCAAATGAGGAGTGTCTTTTGTGGCATGCCAAGCTTGAGCCAGGAGACCTCCAATTGCTGCCTTCCTCCTGCTTTTACATACTGAGGGACAGGCCTGGCATCCTCTAGCAGCAAAGTGAGTCTTTCTGCTCCAGAGCCTGGTCCTGGGGCCTATCACTCTCCGAGGCAGTTACTGCTATGGGGCAGCTCTGATTTGCTGTCTGGCTACAGCCCAGAACAGCCCACAAGGGCTGGGCCTAGATAGCTGAGCACTCCTGGCAACTGCTCTTTCAGCTCAGGGCAACCTTGGACTTTGTCTGCAGGTCTTTGAGGAGCTGGACAAGATCGGGGCCTTATTACCAGAAGAAGCCCAAGATGGCGGCCTCCCAGTGCATGATGGGAAGGGAGATATGCGCAAGTGCCCGTACTATTCCCCGAAACTCGGTAGGTCCCCCTCTTCCCCCTCTTCCCTCTTTGGCTTCCTCCAGCCTCTAACGCTCCTCTTCCTCCTCAGCCGGTTCCAAGGACGCTGCCTGCCCCTGCCACCTCGCCCTGGCTGCCCTGAAGCAGCCCACCATCCAGCTGGTCTTGGCAGCCTGCGTTGCGGTCACTGCTGGCATTGCAGCCTGGTACGTGATGTGAGGCTGGGCACTGGCTGCCCATTGGCCCTTGAAGAAAGTGCTCCTTTTCTCCATTGACATAAGTGGACTTTTAATGCCGGATTTAATTGAGGAAACATTAAACCCAAATCCAGTGTACAAATGCCTATGTGTCCAAACAATTACGAACAGAGCTAATCAGAAAATCTGAGTTATTGGCTTGGGGAGAGGGGGCCTGAACGGTTACAGCTTTTCTCTTCCTCGCTACATGGAGGGCGGGAGGTGGGGAGACAGGTAGATAGTCCTCTCATCTGGATGCAGAATGTACTTCACTCCCATTAATTTGCAGGAGGGGTGTCCAATATGTACATATGGAAAGTGGTAATGGTTTAACATTCATGTAACTTATAGACTATGGCGATGCCTCTGACATAATAAAATTGATCTTTGGTTTCTGCGGTTTGCATGATTTGGGGAGGGCACCTTCAGGCTGTGGCAGTCCTGCTTCTCTGCCTCATGAATGTCTTCACTTGGCATGTAAGGGCATGTAAGCAGGCTGCCCACAGCCTGCTGAAAATACTGGTAAGAGGGTCAAAATCAAGAGCCAAGGTGGCGCAGTGGTTAGAGTGCAGTACTGCAGGCCACTGCAACTGACTGCTAGTTCAGCAGTTCAGCGGA
>JANHGD010003913.1:30113-40462 GCA_027560375.1 Imantodes cenchoa | reverse complement strand
AAGAGCTGGAAGGCACTGCTGAAGTTTGTCCCTTGCGCCTTGGGAAGTGTTTTCTTTGGCAAAGTGGAGACAGGCATGTAACGTAAAACAAAATATTGGCGCAGTAGAGCTCCTTATCTGACAGAGGTGCCTGGTTTACACACAACGCGAGGTGCAGAGCTAAGCTTGCCCTGTTCTCTCCTCCAGAGCCTGGCTGCTGAAGAAGCCGAGGTGGTTGCTGCCCTGCCACAAGGTGAGCCCACTGGGGATTCAGGAGGGCAGGATGTCTTAGGGAAGGAGACTTGCTTTGTGCCAGGGCTCCTGGGGGACAGATAATTCCCTCTTGTGGAGTTCAGCCCCAAAGGGCCTGGTAGAGGAGGGTGATGGGACAAAAGACTGAGGATGGATGCCGGGACGCCTGCTGTGTGCAGAGGAAGCCCCTGTGCCAAAGGGAGGGTCCTGGGCAGCCAGAGGAAGCAGGTTGGGGCCTGCTTCGGCTTTTCCCAATGGGCTGCCTCTGCTTTCCCCCAGGTAGCCAGCCTTCCTCCAGGAAGGATCTTGTCCAGGAAAGCAGCAAATCCTGCAATGCCAAGGTCCTCCAGAAAATGGAGAGTGAGCTGCCTGCTGATGTCTACCTGCCAGGTAAAGGCCCGCAGGGCACTCAGGGAGTCCAGCCTGGGTCTTAGGGCTCCTTCCTTGAAGCTGGCAGGAAAGAGCCCAGCTTCTCCGCACCTTCCTTTTCCTACTTTCCTTGCTTCTGTAACTCCCTGGGGGCTGCAGTGGGGAGAGCTGGTCTGCCCCCTTGGCCTTTCTAGCCTTCCTCCGCAAGGAAGATGGAGCCCCCGCAGGTGCCTTGCAGATGAATGCAAGAGGCCCAACTGTGTGTTGTGGCTCTGAAGAGGGCGAGAAGCGGTGGTTCAAGAGGGGGCCTGGTCAGTGTCTGAGGGCAGGGTGGGGCAGATGGGAACCATTCCCTCTTGGAGCGCCATGTTTGGCCAGACAAGGGGCGTCATCTATTCTGAGCCTTTTTTCTAACATCTCCCTCCTTTCTGTCTGCCTTCCGGCCCTGCCCCGCCTGGGCAGCCCTTGGCCCGGACGCCTGCTCTGTTGGGATAGAGGAGTAAGCCGGTACGTCTTCGCTTTCCTTCTCTGAAGCTGGGTTGGGAAAGGGCAGCTACAACTGGGTGGGCACTCGTTCTCGGCTCCAGGAAGCCATGAGTTCGGTTGGTCCTTTTTGCCCACCGCCACCCAGAGAAACAGGCCCGGCTCTTCCAGCAGTTTTGCAGCACCAAATAGTTTCTCTCTGCAGCCCCAGGAACATCAGGGCTACCACATTGCCCAGCTGCCTCTCTTCTCTTCCCCAGGGTCTTCTGACTTCACTGGTACCCTCCCAAACCATGGAAGCAGCAATTCCGGGCAGCCGTTCCTCTTCCTTCAGCCTCACCTCTGCGTTGAAAGTGGGCCAAACCCATCCTAAGTACCTGGCCCAAGAATCAAACTCCAAACACCGAGGCCACCCATCTGCAAGAAGCCGGGGGCCCTTTCCCTTCCCTCCCTCCTGCCCTGAAGGGACCCAAAGCAAGATGGACGTGTTTTTTTCCTTCTTTGGGCCAGTCTCAGGCCAGCACCTCTCTCTTTTCTGGATATGTGTCTTTGTATGGACGTGCATGACCCCTTTGTGGCGTGTTGGGAAAGACTCCTTCGCGGTCTGCTGCCATGGGCCACCCTCTCCTGGGGGGACGGGGACCCTTTCCAAGCCTCTGCTCTCCCGCTTAACCATTCTTGGACGCAGCCGGCCATTTGGGGCCTCTGACAACAGCTGAGCTCAAGCAGCTTCCCATGTCCAGGCCTGTGAGTTGGAGGGCTGTTCTGTCCATCTCCCTGCCACATGCAGCCCCTGCCACCTACCGATCGTAGCCACGGTTCTGGGACTTTCTCCTCCTCCAGGTCGGCCCTCATGACTTGTGCAGGAAGCTCCTTGTTCTGCTGCCAGCCACTCCCTGCTGCCCTCCCCACCTCCCTGCAAGTCTCTTCTAGTGCCTGTCTTCTTTCCACACCTAGGTGGTGCGTTCCTATATTTATAGTAATAAACCTTTTGGTGTCACTTTCTGGTGCTACTCATTTGGAGGTTGTTCAGTGTCTTCCATCACCAGCCTTCCCTGCTGCCCCAGGGGACCTTCGCAGCAGCCGGTTAACTCCACCATTGCCTTGCAGGGAGGGTGTGCCTGGGGTTCCCAGCAGGAGGTGGGGGGAATGCTTTGACCTGCCTTTGAGGCTGATAATCGGTGGGAGCTGTGGACATCTCCACATTCTGGGCCTTCCTGAAAGTGGCGGTAGAGATTTTGACAACGGAAGTGCAAAGAGGGCTTTATGTTTATAATGGACAGTGGCTAAACTTTTCTAGGTTGCTAAGTAAACAAGGCAACACTAAAAGCATTTTGGGCAAAAATGGTATTTTCCTTTATTAACAATCTCTCCATGGGTGAAGGCCAGATTTAGAAAAAGCTGGGAATTTCCTGTTCCGTAGAAAACAGAGGCTGATCAGGGACCACGAAGCTGAGCCTTTCCTCTTCTGCATATTGACAAGTGGATGATTGGTTGTGCTAAGTGGAAGTATAATTCTGTGCTACCTCCATCTGACACATCACTCTGGCAAACGGCATGGCTGAAACTCTGGCTTTGCCGAGTGCTGGGGAGGGTTACCCTATTCTGTCTCCCAAATCCTGCCCTCTAGATGCTGCGGATGAATACGATCCAGTTTCCACTCGGTTCCATTCAATTCACACCCTCAGCAAAATTCAACACCTCCTTCAACAGCCAAAGTTTTCACCCTAATTTCACTGCTTCTCCTTTAGAGGGCTCAGCAGTCAGCCAGCTGCTGGGCAGATCCACAAGAAGGGCCTTTCCAGCTGCAGCTCCTGGAATCAACAGCCCACTAAAGACACGTTTCAAATCCCTGTTAATTATTTCTGAAAGGATGAGTTCTAGCTGGAGATAGTTCCATGCAAAAATGGAAAAAAGGCTGTCCAAACCTGGCCTCACTCAGTACATCTATCAAGCTCTAGTGCATCTGCTCCCAATGCATCTTCACTGGGTTTAAAGACGACACTGGAGAATCGCCCACAAAACAAACCCCTTTAATCCAAGACAGTTAAAATGACTGGCGGACGTGCTGTTCAATAAATAAGGAGACAGGCCAATACAAACGCCTTTCAGGGGAGCAAGGGGAGAATTTGCTTACACAACAGGCAGGCATACAGGAACGATGAAGATGGACTATTCAGAAATCATAAACTGAAACACGGATGAAACTGCAACGTTGGCATTTTCAAGCAAGAGGTGGTTTGAAAACGCAAAACCTTTCAGGATGATGCTACGCTGGACCTGGCATTGAAATGATCCTTCCACTTGGAAGACAAGGGGCCACATGCAACATAGCCAAAAAATGCCACAGGCCTCTGGCACAAGCCACGACGTCATTGCAATGTGGCCTCACTAACTGAGCAAATTCTGAAGGGTGTTCATTACATCATGATGGTCCCCATGATTGACCCTTGACCCTTCAGACTTCCCTAATCTTTGAACCCAGACAGTGCCATCAGGGAGCTGAGGGGGTCCCCAGAGAAGGGCAAGCTCTGCCTGAGGTGCCCATAGAGTTTCATAGGCGGATTTGCCTTTGGCCCCTCTGCCCAAGGCCTGCTGGGAGCAAAAAGCAGGGCCTCTGTGCCACTCCAAGTTCTGCAGGGCACGGCACTGCTCCGTGCAGCCAGCAAGATGTAAAGCCTGCCAGCCATAAGCAAGGTCTGCAAGGCCCCCCTCCCCCCTCCATCTTTTTCCCCAAGCTCTTTTCCTAACTCAGTGCACGCACGCACGCATACACGATCTGCCTAAACTCTCCAGGCCCAGTGCCAGCTGCAGAGCCAAAATGTGAAAACTCAGCCAATATTGGAGAATAGAGCTCCTGGAAATGCAACTGTCCCAGGGCAGGCACGGCAGTGGACCTTCCTCGGGCCTCACAGGCTCTTCCTACCAACAAATACAAGCCAATAATTTGTCTAGCACTAAAGGTGTAAGCCTGCTGCTTTCTCCAGTGTCTGCAGTGTCTGCAGTGTCTGCAGGTGACCAGGAGCACGTGCCTTCCGGGAGGATCAGTTGCCTTATGTAAACTGCCTGGAGTTGCAAGGCTTGGGGTATGTGTGTGTGTGATGCTAGTTATCTAGGTACAGGAGGGGGAAGGGAGGCTCTCCACAGCACTGTTGGCCGTCAAGACAACTGGAGCTCATCCATGAGAGGGGGAGCCATGCTTTCCCACTGCTACTGAAGGGCTAGAAATGATTTGCAAGGCTGAACACCTGGCCAAAAGCTTACACCGTGGATGGGGACTCGCTTGTGCAAACCACCACTGGCCCCACAGAGGTCCAACAGGCCCAAAAGGCTTAAGATGGCTCACCCATTTTGCGAGGTCTGTTCAAGCCTCCTGCTTCTGCTGGGAAGGAGAGGGGCTCCACTACAGTTGCGCTCTGGGGCCCAAGGCAGAGGGAGGGAGAGCAGGGCAGCATCTCAGGCCTTGACTTTGAGGCATTTCCCACCCCCAGCTCTTCCCTTACTTCTAGTCCACACTTCAAGGCCAAGTTCAGACTAGCAGAAAGCAAGATATACAAGTATGTCTGTCCTTCGGCACACACACATTTTAGCCTAAAAGAGCCAAAGTCTCCCCTGGGCATGAACTGCTCAGTCAAGGGAGGCATTCCTGAAAGGGACGCAGAGATGCCGAGCAATGACCACCCGGGAGGCCTCAGCTGCCAACATCCTCTCGGTTCTAAGGCGCCCCTCGTGCCAAGCATCTCCCCACTGTAGAAAGGCTAATTGGGGGCAGAGCAGCCAGCCATTGCCCTGCAATGCCGGGGCAGCAGAATTGCCTCTTTTCCTTCTGCTCGAGCTGAAGAGGGGAAAGTAGCAGCAGCAGCAGGAGGAATTCTGCCAAGTCCACAAACGGTTGAGGGTTGGAGCCATGTCAGCTGTGCAACCGCAGGGATGCGGAGAAGGACTCCCTAGAAAAGAACCAGGATTTGGGCCGTCAATGAGCAAGCATCTGCTCTGCCAGCCCAGCCCAAATAAATAACTCCTCAGAAACGGGAGATAACCCCTACTTGCTCCAACCCAGGAGTGTTTTATGACAGAGATTGTTAATGAATTAACTAGCAAAGGTCATGGAGAACAACCCTTCCAGGAACACAGCCAAATTGTTGGCCCGAGCCAGGCATCTCTTTTTCCTCACCCCATTTGAATGTATTACTAAAATTATTTTTCCCTTATGTTGGTAACAAGGGAGAAGGGCTAAGGCGGCTTTTGGAAAAGAGAAACATGGCAATGATGGTCATCGCCCTGCGTGTTCTGATCCACCAAGACCACAAAACAAGGTAATAGACGGGCTGGGTTGTTGCCTACCTTCAGGTCACATGGTCCGGCTATATTCAATGCCGCTCTTGGCTGAAATGCCCGACCAAGGCAAAAGGCTGCAGAGGATGTTCTGGGCTTGCCGATAAATCCGCTGAGGAATTGTGCAGGGGCTCAGATTGGCCAAAGTCGAGCCAATGTGCTGAAGATAGTCGGTGCCCTGCTGTTAAGGAACCCACCAGACCAGGAGAGCAGCTAAAATCCAGAGGGGATCATGTGGGCCCACAGTTGCCCACGAGTACCACAGCAAAGATCTGATGATTTTGCTCTGAGTACCAGGTCCCTGTAAAAAAATGAGGCTGAGACTTTGGCTTCTCCTCACCCGGACCCGAGAGGTTGTTTCTCAAAACTCAGAGACTGGCCAAGGAGCTGCCAGATCATTAGCAAAGGATATAAAATTGTCCACGGCGGGTGTCCTCCATTGATGTAGAGGACATAAGTGAAGCCATCTTTGAGGACCCCTCTGATGGAATAATAGTAGGGCAAGTAATGATGCTGCTTAAAGTCTCTGTTTTCGTAGAAACGTATTGCCGTGTTGTTGGTGGTCAGGACGTGCAGGTAAATGGCCTTGCAGTGATCCTGGGCAGTGGTTGAAATGTGATCTTTCAGGCTTTCCAACAGAAGAGAACCTGCCACCAGACCAGCAGCCTTGTTAGAAAGGACCCACTGCCATTATATTGGCACAGCGTTTAAACTGATCAATACACACATAACTGGCTCTTTATTCTGGAGCAGGAATTGCTGAACATTCCTTCTCTGCTGCCAGGCCATCCTCTTTCACACCAGGGAATCCATATAGGATGGGATTGCCAGGACAGTGGACACACACAATTACAGAGTAGGATCAGACAAGTAAGATCCACATTTTAAAAAGCACCGTGTGCATAATAACAATGTAGCTCTTGCTCTCCTGACACACATACGTAGCCAGTTTTTTTTAATACCATTTAAATACTTGCAAACAATACAAATATTAAAAACATGGTTACCTATGCCATGCTTTCGGAATTCTTTCACCACTCCTAGGCTTAGAATGTAAGCAACTTGAGTATCAACTGGAAAACCAGAAGCTAAAATATCACCATCCTAGAGAGAAAAGCAAGAGAAAGACACAGTGAGGATACAGATGTACCAAGCCTCTTTTTCAAGCATGCTCAATGTCTATTGAATGTTGGGGAATGATTTGGATAGGAAGGCAGGAAAGGAGGATTTGGGGCCCATTGGCAAATTTCCACTTATGCTCAAAGGGTTAAAAAAAAGAGGAAAGGAAACAGGTGGTCCCAAACAAATATCAAGAGGATAAAGAGTTGGTAGGGCAGACGATGAAGTCCCTCCAAGTCTCTGTTACTGCATCCTTTAAAGCTTCACAATAAAAGCCTGAAGATTACTGAGTTGCCCCGTCATTGGAAAGCACAAGAATGATTTGGTGGGGAGGCCAGGATGGTGCAAAGGCCTAAGAGAAGCAAAGGCTGTGCAGGGCAGAGCCTCAGTACTTACCTCTTTGTGCACTTTGGCTCGACTCTTGATCTCAGCAACTATCATGCCCACAATGGTGCCACGGTAAGTCGCAGCCAGGGAAAAAAACTTTTGGTTGGAGGTAATGTCCTGATACCATGAGTCAGGGTATCTGTGGAAAAACAGCACAGTAGTGAAAAGAAGGAACCAACGATTTTCACATATACAGGGATACCTGTCCCAAACCACAACATCCCAAAGAAAATGTTAGTCATTAAACATGGTAGAGACAACCTTTGCACTAATTAATGCCCATCAAAATACTTTTGTTTACTAGGAAAATCTCTGAGAAATTTATTGAATTCATTTTAGTATTTTAAATTCTTAAAATACATTTTAGTAGCATATACTAAATATATTATGCAAATTCCAATTTTATCAGAAATGCAAGATGTTTCCAATTCAGTCTTTTATGAATTCTACAATTCTGCATGCAGTTTCATTGGCACTAACAACCTTCCAAAACACATGGGCCGCCTTCCCAGTGGTGCCTAACTGTTCTGTGCTCATGACAGGCTCTCAGCAAGACAATAAGATCTAGGCAAGGACAGATTGAATGGCCTTATTGCTGGGTAGGGAATAGAATGAGATGATAATTTTATTCATGAAAACATTATCACCTCCAAGTTGTCAACTTTAAGCTGAAACCTAGTTTCATGCTCCCTTTTACATAGTTCAAGGACAGATTTCATTCTGGTCTAGCGAGTGGCTATAGGAGACAAATGCAACGTACTCAATGGGGAACCAATCACCACAGAGCTGCTTGACCGTGTCTATGTCATCATGACACAAAAGGCGAAGGTATATCTCGCTGAGTGCAGTCGAAGGCACCTCCTCTGTCATTCACACCTGCAGAGAAAAGAGAGGCAGTTGGTGGGGCTGAGGGTTTCGCCGCTAGGGTCCTGTTCATCAGTCCTAGCCCAAATCAAGATGTTCTAAAACTGCAAGAGTCCAGGCCACAAAGCCCCCAAGCCTGTTATTTGCTCAAGCAATTTATCTGCTCCTTCTTTTGAGTTACAATCCTTTCCCCACAGGAAATTACTGATAAGTATTAAGCCAGTAAGTCTGACCGGCTGAGTAGGCATGGCTAAAACACTTTGCAAAATACTATAGTAAGACTAAGCTGATTGACCATGTACAAGAGAGCCAAGAGTACATGTGTATTACATGAGATGGTAAATTGATACTGTACTCTACTCATAAACAAAAATGCCAAAAAGCCACATTGGTTACACGATAAAAATTAAACCTTAGCCAGGGATCTAGATAATAGTTACGTTGCTATTGCATAAAGCACTATAAATAACTTCTTTATTTATGTATTTATTGGGATTTATAGGCCACCCTATCCCGAGGGACTCAACTGTGTACACCTACAGCAATACAGACATTTGCCTGTCAAGATCGAGGGAAATAAAAAATACATGAGGTCAGAAATACATCGTGGTCAGTTGTACAGATACACGGAAAGGAAAACAGCAAAACTGCTCATCTTTATTCTCTCCAGAACATCTCTAGTGTTATTCAACGCACGAACGCTTTCACGTTGATTTATTTCAAAGTAAATTCCTATGCCCCTGTAACCCAGCTGAATCCACACTTCCGAGTCCTCCATCCCCCCCGGGGGTCAGGCAACAAAACAGCCAGGAAGCCCCTATTTCGCAGCAAGCTTTCCAGGAGCTGCTCCTCTTTAGAAGCGCCCCGGGCCGCCTTCCCCCACTGATGCCAAACAGCCCAGCAAACGGGTCAACCATTCTCCAACCCGCTTCGCTCAATAACGCTGGAGGCTCATCAGGAAAAGCCCTTTTATCCCGTTTGCTGCTCTTGGAAACCCGAGGCGCGTCTCTCCTTCGGTGCCCATCGACCCCGAGGCGGGGAGCCGCCTTTACCGCCTTTTCTCGGCCCCACCGAGGTCTTCCGGAGGCGGCTGTTCTTTCTCCTCCTCGCCCATCCCGGCCGGGAGCTCGCTCGGACCTTTGAGGCTCCTCCTCCCTGGCCGGCAAAGAGGGGCAGCTGGAGAGCCCTGAAGGCCAGCGGCTGCGGGGCTCCGGCGGGCGGTGAGCGGGGCGGTCCCCGGGAGAGCCTCCCCCTGCCCCCGGAGAGCCCGGCCCTCCCTCGCGGCCCTCACCTGCGAAGGGGCGGCAGCTGCCCCGGCTCCTCGCTCAGCGCATCCCGCACCAGACGCAGCGGCGAAGCACCCCGCAATAAGGCACCGCCCCATTGGCCACCGCGAAGGGTCACCTGACTCGCGTGACCCGAGGAGGCGGGCCGGCGCAGGCGCGGTTTCGCCCGGAAGTAATCTACCGGCTGCGGCCTTCTCCCACGGAGAACAGAGTGGGCTGCTCCCGATCATGGAAGCTCCACCGTCGTCGTTGTCGCTCCGCCGGGCAGAGATCGAAGCCCAGAGGGCAGTTCAGCTCCGCTCATCGGCAGAGAATTCCTAATCTGATGGTTCTAAAGAGAAGCCAAGGAATGAATCTGCCTGTCGACTTTCACCTCCAGCAAAATGCAGCTGCCCTCGGCGGCATCATTCAGAAGCAACCCGAACGAAGAATTTCTGCAAAAGAGGCCACTGGAATCAACGTAATCTTTAAACCTTGTTGCGTCTCAAGAGAGAAAGAAGTAGTATCACTTTATCCTAATTACTTCAGTCCGAATTATTCATGGGTCAGACCAGAAGGCTGCTTCCCAAAAGCGATTTGGGCAAAACACTGACACTTTTCTCCTGCCAAGCAAATTCCTTCCATTTTGGTTAATATAAAAGTTGTCCATCCATATTTTAAAGACTGAAAGAGCATCACTGTTTAAATCAGGAAGTAATCTGGACTTTAAAACAAGTTCTTATTAACTAATTTGTGATTTCTGTGAAATTTCAAGGGTCCAACAAGCGGCTGAAGTCCAGGGATGAATCGGGGCCCCATATTCTCCTAACCATGAAATGCTTTTAAGACTGGAAAGTCATCTCTTGATGATGTCATACACTTTTAAAGGGAGGAACCTTTACTACAGAATGCAAACTCTACCAAGTGGGCTTCTGCTTATCATAAAATATTCCTAATCATAATTTGTCAGCTAACTAAAAAGATATTTCAGTGAACATTTTCTTTAATCAAATTTGGATTTACTATTCAACTCCTTGTATAGCAAATGCCAGAGACCACGAGTTTTAAAGCAGAAATCTGTTTTTAAAAATGCACTCAGGTTTTCCACATAAAAAGGCTCACCAAAAAGTTGACAAAATGTGATCTAGCTCTCCCTTTGCCATTTTTACATAATTACCCACTCCTTTTGTTTGGGAACAGGGAAAAAAAGTTACCCAGATACAGGTGAAACTCAAAAAATTAGAATATCGTGCAAAAGTTCATTTATTTCAGTAATGCAACTTAAAAGATGAAACT
>JANHGD010003913.1:13122-23680 GCA_027560375.1 Imantodes cenchoa | reverse complement strand
TCTCTCTCTCTCTCTCTCTCTCTCTCTCTCTCACACACACACACACACACACACACACACACACACACACACACCAGGCTCTGAAGTCCTTTGCTGTTGCTTTGTTTTGTATAGGGGAATTGTTTTTCTGCTTTGTTCTTAATGTTCTCAAACATCCTTGTTGGAAAGATGGGAGATCAATAAAACTAAATGCCTGCCATCCCTCTGCTCCTCTCCTTTCCCCATCTGTCCCTCCAGCTTCTGAGGGGAAGATCTTTAGCATTGGGGGAGGGAAAGAGCCACCGGAGGGGCAGGAACCAGTGGCTGCTATTCTCTTGGTCCAGGCAGGAGAGGGTCTCTCCAGTAGAGAGCTACTATTATGATGATGGCTGTGAGCCCTGCGGCAACGACACCTTCAGCAGGGAACCCTTCATTGTCAAATTTGCTGTCCCTCATGCAGGTGAGCGGCCCTGTTGGGCTTCTCAGGTGACCTGTAGGCCGGGTGTCTTGGTACAGTTCAGTGCAGCAAGGAGTAAAGGCTGGTGCAGGGCAGCCCGCTCCAAAAAGTAGGCCAAGCAACTTCTGGGGGAGGGGCAGCCCCACCCAGAAGTCCACAGGAGGCACCTGGCAGAGGGAAGCATTTAGGCTGGAGGTAGGGTGTCTCTTCTGCAAGCCACCTCCTCTGTTTGCCACCCCCATCAGCAGTGGAAGAGCTAGTCCTGGTGCCCCTGCACGCAGCTCCTGGAGCCGCAGTGACTGAGATTGACTCTCTCTATGATGTCTACCAGGATGTGAAAGACAGGTGGGGGACCACGGTAAGTGCTTCCCCTTGGAGGGGCTCCAGGGCCCCTCTTCCTTCAACACAAAAGTGGAGAACTGCAGGCTGGTGGAATAATTGCCATCCACCCCAGTGCCGGGCGGACACATCCTACTCTTTCTCCTGGCAGGATGCCCTCCTCCTGGGAGACTTCAATGCTGGCTGTAAGTATGTCCAGGCGGAGGACTGGCCCTCCATCCGCCTGCGTTCCAGCAAGGACTTCCAATGGCTCATCCCAGACACAGCAGATACCACAGTGACCAACACCATCTGCGCCTATGACAGGTGGGAGGAGTGGGGCAGCTCTCCATGGGGCAGAGGGCGGGCACCCTTACTACCTCCCACACAGGCCGCCGCTGCCTTCAGTACTCGCCAGCCGGCCATGGCTGGGACTGACCAGTCTTATCTCCAGCCAGTGCTACTCAGAGGCCTCCCTGGGAAGGCCAGGAACCTGCCCAGATGCTAGAAGGAGCCTATTCTTATTTGGGCAGGTGCCCAGAAGGACTTCCTTCCCCACCAACTGGCACAGTGCCATTTTAAAACCATCTCCCTTGCTTCGTCCATGGTTAGCAACCACACCTCCAGTTCCCTTCACAAAGCTTTTGGCTCTCCCTGAGCTTCCAGCCACCCTCAGGCTTCTTGTGCTCTTTTCCAATGGTGTCCGGCTGCAGGATTGTGGCAGTGGGTTCAAAGCTGAGAGAGAGCATCCTGCCCGCAACAGCTGAAGTGGACAACTTCCAGAAGACCCTGAAGTTGAGCTCCAAGGATGTGAGAGTTCCTTCGCAACCTCTGGGGAAGAAGAGAGAGGAGGGGTGAAACATCTGGCAGGGGTCAGGAGGGGTTGTCTGAACCTGAAAACATCCTTCCTGGAACACCCTGCCCGGGCCCCTCTGACCCTTCCCAAGAGAAAAACCACTTTTGTGAGTTGAGGTGGTTTGAGGCCAGGGGACGAGAGCTGCTTTCTGGGCACGACTCTGGGCTCTGTCACAGCCTCCCTCGTTACAAAAGAGGTCTGGAGGTTCCAAGGTTCTCCACCCCAAATCCTTGTGTTGGAGACACATTACGGAAGGTTTGCTTTGCGGCCTGCTGCCCATTCTTGGACACAGCAGCGCTGAGCCTGATCCAGAAATTTGGCCCCTGCTCTGATGTGTGTTTGCCCTTGGCAGGCCTTGGCTGTAAGTGACCATTTTCCGGTGGAGGTGACCCTGAAATCTACCTGAGCCCTCCAGGCCCAGCTAGCCAGTTCAAAGAAGCTGCTCTAATTCCCTCAGAGCCCAGCACGGCTCCCTTCACAGGCCCAGGAGACGGGCAAAATCTCAGCAGGCTCTCTTTCTACACAACGGAAGCTTAAATAATAAAAAGATTAGCTGTATTCCAATGCTTTTATGGATTTGATGAGCGACAGCAAGCTGCCAAATTAGAAACATTAACAGAACAAATGAGCACTCGGAGACCATGAATGGCTCCTGGCTGCCAGAAAGGTGCCTCTGCCTGGCCGCCCCCCTCCAGAGCAGCAAGAGCGCGTCCAGGAGTGAAATTCAGCAATTCTGGAGAAACAATAGCGGAAATTTTGAGTAGTTCAGAGAACCAGCAAATGACACCTTTGGCTGGCCCCAGAGTGTGGTGGGAATGCAGATTTTGCAATATCCCTCCCCAGGAGTGGGGAGGGAATGGGGATTTTGCAGTATCCTTCCTTTGCCACCCCCACAGAACCGGTAGGCCTTTCTGGGCCCAGGAACTGTGCAGACAGAAACTGAGCAGCCTGTCACCACCCTGGCCTAGCTGTTGGGACATACCCCCCTCCCTTGGAAGGGTGCCAGGAGGCGCCCTAATCCTTCAGCCTGAATGCCTGTGCCAAGAGGGGCTGTTTCACCCCCTGAGCTGAGGGGCTGCCAGCGCTGGTCAGTCGTTGCTGCCCTGGCTGCTCCTCAAGTATCCTCACCCCTGGCAACCCCTTGAGGGTCTCAGTCTGACTCCAATGCCTCAGGTGATGGGGAAATTCAAGGGCTGCTATTGGCCAGTCATGATGGCCAAAACAAGGGGCAGTGCACACTGGGTCTAGAGATTGCAAACCATCCGGCCTTGCAGCAAGCTGAAGGCTCTTTCCCAAGGCCACTTGCATCCTGTAGAGCAGCCAGTTATGCAAAGCGCAGCAGCCACAGCAGTTGTGAAAGATGGCTGGCCATTTCCAACTGCTCTCCCCAGTCAGCTCTACCATCTCCCTCAGCCAGCCAGCATCTGCCTTGCTTTTTCTGGGCTTGTCCACCTGTCAGGCAAATAGGCACACACATCACGTGAAACCATAGTTTACTCTGGATACCACAACTGAGTAATGCAAGGACAACCCACCATGAGTTTGTGTGAGACACCAAGCACAAAGCAGCTACTTTATGTGTGAATGCAAAGGGTCGGTCTGGTTGGACGTTTCTAAGCAGGCTCTGGGGAGCTGCCAAGGGATACCTGGATTCCCTTAGGCACAGCTCTTGGGAACTGGGGGCAGCAATCTTGGTCCCCAAACTTGCCATCACTGCTTCGGATGAGGATCCTTATCCCTGCCTGGTAAGAGCAAGCAGGGGGCTCTCCCCCTCCTATCCCCAATTCACACCCCACTTCTGCCTCCACTGACCCCACAGGATGGTCCCCTTTGTCTTCCAAGGCATTCACATTGCTCTGTGGTCCCACCCCAGCTGGCTTCTTGCTTGGCCCTCGGCAATCCTCTGGCTCAGCATGTTTTCCACATTACATTCTAAAACTGGGAGAACATTTCAACCCAATTTTAAAATCTTGAGTGACAGTTTGTTCTATAATTGAGAAGTCACTGGGCAAGCCCAGGGTGGACTCAGCACTTTGGGCAAGGGGCAGCGAGACTTCAGCTAAAATCCAACTGGTAAAAGTTCTCGGCAAATCTGCATGCTTAGCAAGTTCGACCTGTTGACCATCCAAGAGTTGAGCAATGGCTGTGTGGGAAGGGAGGAAGAGCAAGTCCTGTGCAACAGCTTCTGCGGCTTTGATGAGCCAAGAGCTGTTGGGGCTTCCCAGGGTGGAGTCAGCAACGCTCAGAGCATCCTCTCCACTCCCACCAGGGCAGGGCCCTTGCATCACTGCAGCCAAGTGGCAGATTGAGGGGGGGGGGGCGGAGGCATATCTCTTCTCCCCTTTATACCTGGTGCAGTTTCAAACTGACGGAGAAGCCGGATACGCCAGGGCTCAGAGGGAGTCTAGAGGCTCTGCCAAGCCACCTTTGGACTCAATTCAAGGTAGGCACCTTCTTAGTGGAGGCCTTCGAAGCTCCCTGGCTCTGCCCTTGGGGGGAGGGAATGGCCATTTCTCACTTCTTGCTCCTCTTCTTTGGGGGTCCCTTCAAGGAAATGAACTGCTGGTTGGATTGGCACAAAGCTTTTGGAGCTCACAGCAACAAAACCTTGGAGCAGTTTGGCAATAGCCAGCAGCTGGGATGGGTCTAATGAAGAATAATTTTTCTCACAGAGGGGGAAAATAACCCTCGGATCCCCCTAATTCCTTGCTCAGCCTTAGGGTGTTCGGCACCAGAAGCCCTGCACTGTAGAAAGGCAGTCCAAAGGCCAAGCTGCAGTCCAGCAGCAAGGAAGGGGGCTGGCAGCAAAGCAAAGCAGGGCCAGTAGGAAGGACTCAGCCAACCGCTTTCCCCAGGTGTAATGGGTGGGGGAGGAACAGAGCATGGCTGCCCCAAAGGAACTGGGGAAATGAAGACAGGCAGTGCAGAAGGGTGGTCAGCTTGAGCACGCTTCCTTTATTATGTTACTGAACTGGTTGGTTTGGCATTTATTGTGAGTAATAAATATGCTAAGTCAGATGACATCAGGCCCAATTCAGTGAAATCTGCTGGGCTTTTTTGGTCTTCTCTGCTGAATCTCTAAAGAGATCAGAGATGCCGGGGGAGCCATGGTCCAGGGCCACAAAGACCCGCTCCAGGGACCGTCTCAGGCTCTCCATTTGGGGAGAATTGCAATGAGCTGCACATAGTCAGGCGAACAAGATTACCACTCTTTTTCTCAGGAACTTCAGGAAGATCCGGGCTGACTTCCCAAGAGCCCCAGGGAGCCCAGCGCTGCTCCTGTCTGAGTTGGCCCTAAAGGGAGCGTTGAGGAGGCTTCTCAGATGGTTTTCTGCTCTTGCATTTCATGGGTTGCATTGAGAACGCAGTATGAAAACGGACAGAGCAACAGAGAGCCATTTGGGGGCTGTCAGTGCAGCCTCCCACCGCAGCAGCTGACCATGAAGTCGATTTGTGGGTAGCCACTCCGCCTTGTCCACACTCCTCTTTCCCCTTCTTCAGGCAGCAGCATGAAACTAGCAGTTGTCCTCCCTGGGCTGTGGCTGGCCTTGATGCTCCATGCAGGAGCAGCCCTGAAAATCTGTACCTTCAACATCCGGAGTTTTGGAGACACCAAACTGTCGGACCAGAACGTTTCCAAAATTATTGTGAAGGTGAGGGCAGGTAACTGTTAGTGGTCAGATAGCAGGCTGGCTCAGAAGCAGAGGACGGTGACTTGTCAGTAACCACTAGGCATCAAAGTCAAGAGCAGGAGCGTCCCTGCTCAGAGGCATTGGTGCTGAAAAGTATGTTGGGACTGCTGGGGGCTGCTGGTTCCCATCTGGCTAGAGGGCTCTTCTGCCCCCGCCTCCCCTGCCAGCACCTGCCATTCACACCCATGCTGTGCTCGCCCATTTCAGATCCTGTCCCGGTACGACCTTGTCCTAGTGCAAGAGGTGAGGGATGCTGATCTCAGCGCAGTTCAGGAACTGCTGGAGCGACTCAACAGGTAACGAAGCAGCTCGGAGTCAGCAGGCCGAGGAGTGAGGCTCGTGGCTGATTTTCTCCCTTGCCAAATGTACTCCCGGGGGGCAAAATGGCAGCCACCTGGTTTATGCAGCAAGGACTAGACAGGAGGAACGCTGGGCAGGTCTTGGAGAAAACACCTGAAGTGCTGAACGGACCAGCCTGAGATGGGGTGGGGGGAAGGTTGCCCTGTTCAGACCACAACCCTGGGGTTGCTGTACCCTGATTCTTGTCTTGCAGGGCCTCCAAGCACTCTTATGATTACGTGACCAGTGAGTCTTTGGGCCGGGAGAACTACAAAGAGATGTATCTCTTCCTGTACAGGTAGGACTTGAAGGTGCCCTTCTCAGAAAGCGAACTGGGCAAATCATTTAATCTGGGATTCAGGCAAAGATTCTGATGATGTTTCTCATTGTGGGAGCCGGCCCCTTTCCCATTCCTCTTCCTCCTTTCACTGCCTCGGCTTCCCTTCCAGGACACAGAGCTTCTCTCTTGTGGACCAGTACCAGTACCCCAACCCTGACAGCACCTTCAGCAGGCCTCCGTTCATCGTGAAGTTCGCTGCTTCTGGCTCAAGTGAGTGAAGCCAAAGGTTGGGCCAGTTTCATACCAGATTAAGAGCAGGCATTTCCTGCAGTGCAAGCCAGGTAACAAATCGTATTAAGGAAGGAATGCTCTGGGGAAGCAGGCAGGAGGCCAAGGATCCAAGACAACGGCTAGGAAAACAGATCCACAAGGCAGCACCTTCCCAGAGCAGCCATTCTTATTCCTTTCCTAAAGACTCCAGGGCTCTAATTCTGCTCTGCATCCACCGATCTCGCTCTCTCCTGTGGATAACCGTGGGACCAGTGCCATTTGGGGCACTGGCTTGGTTCTTTTGCAGAAAACGAGCTGGTGCTGGTGCCCCTTCATACCCCCCCCAGTGAGGCTGTGGCAGAAATCGATGCTCTCTACGACGTCTATCTGAAGATCATTGACAAGTGGCAGACTGATGTAAGCAGCTGGGCCCCACGGGGTGAGCAGAGGCCCTGCCACTCGCTGTGTGTTTATTTATTTATTTATAAAATTTATAAGCTGCCCTATCCCGAAGGACTCAGGGCGGCGTACAAAGATAAAGTGTTGCATGCAGAGAAGCCATTCAGGACATGTTTTGGCCACGCAGAGGCTTCTGATGGATCCACTCACCTGCTTTCTCCAAACTGGCCTCCTCCAGAAGTGCAGGGAGTCACCGTCACACTCTGGAGGACGCCAGGAGGGAGGAGGTTGGGTCTCAGTGTTGTAACCAAAGTAGCATCAGCCTTTACTGTCCCAACTGCAGGGTTGGGGAAGGGTGGGAGGAGAGTTGATGGCCACCCAGAGAGGCAGGGAAAGCCCCACCTGAGCAGATCCAGGAAACACACCTCCGTGCCTTTCACATAACCTGTTGCTTGGCAGAACATCATGTTCCTGGGGGACTTTAATGCCGATTGCAGCTATGTGGGGAAGAAAGACTGGAGCTCCATCCGTCTGCGCACCAGCGAGGTTTTCCATTGGCTCATCTCAGATGACACAGACACCACCGTGGGCAACTCCGACTGTGCCTACGACAGGTGAGGGGGGCAGCAGCCTTCACAAATGCTGAAGGCAACAGCTCTCCAGCACCCAGGATGACCGGGCATCAGGGCCCAATTGTCTCTGGACTTGTCCCCAGAGACCCCCTTGCAAAGGGGCGCATCTCCAAGGAAAGCTCTCCTTCACTGGTGTCATGTTTGTGCTTTTAGGATTGTTGTGAGTGGCTCAAAACTAAGGAAGTGGATTGTGCCTAAGTCCGCCAAAGTGTTTGACTTCCAGAGGGCATTCAAGCTGAGTCAAGAGGAGGTAAAATTTCACCCATGAAGCCCTGACAATTCATCTAGCATTCTAACTTAAGGCCCACAAAGATGCCAATCGATAACTAAGTATTATTAATTAAAAATATTCCCTACCTCCTGTGTATTTCACATCCCAGGCAGAGGACAATAAACCGTCACCATAACAGGATGCCAGTGATTTGAAGTGTGTAATCACACTTACCCTGGTGTCCATCTCCTGGGTTTGCACTTCTACCCAATGTGGACTCCTCAAATCAGGGATGCAGTCAGCCCTTGGGTGTAGCTCCATGCCCTGAATCACGCAAGCAGCCCCTCGGTTCTGCTCCACGTTCCTTCTGTGTGACAACCACCTCAGGACTGCCCCCAGGGGCAGCTTGGCCACTCAGAGCCAGACCACCAGGGTCTCCAAGCAGCTGGGCAGTCAAGCTCCTAATGCTGAGCTCAGGGGGCCTCTGCCTGTTGTCCCAGAGTCCCAGCCAGCCTCCTTATGTTCTCCAAGGGGCACCCTAACCTCTCCCACTTTCTTCTTATCGCAGGCTCTGGCTGTTAGTGATCATTTCCCCGTGGAAGTGGAGCTGACATCCCCCTGAGGCTCTCTGTTGCCAGGCTGCTTGGCCTTACAAGGGTGGGAAGAGAGGGGATGCAGGGCTTCTTGCCACAGCCCCTACCACTCTGCAGGCCCCAGCACCACACATCCTGCCTTGCAAGTCACCTCTGGATTTGGACTTGCATTCCCACTGAGCCTTGTGTTGACTGGGACCTGGGATCCCGAAGGACCGGCTTCTTTGATGTTTCTGAGCTGGAAATGCACTTGGACTTCCTACACAACTGCCTCAACCTGAGCAGCAGCCGCTACATCCAACAAGAGTCCATCTTTCCAACCCTTTTTTCTGCTGGATCTCCCCCGCCCCCCTCTCCTTTCCAGCCCCTGCTAAGCCAGATATGTAGAGGACGCCGGAAAGGCTAGGATGCCTGCTTCCCAGGCCAGGTCTCCCTCCAGCCAACTGGCAGGCCTTGTCCAAATGGGGAAGGCTGCGGTGTGGTCTTGTAACAGGCTGGAGATATACAGCACAAATTCTTAGTTGGCTACAAAAGTCTTTTGAGAACTCTTGAGACCGTAACACTCAGCTTAACCTACCTCATGTAATGATGGGTTGTGCAACTATGCCTATAGCTTTGGGATAAACTGTGTGATTAAAAAATACTAACTCAGCAAAACAGTGGAATTCCATTTTTTAACAGGCAGAGCCGTCCATTCAGAACACAGCAGAACTGAAAGGAATTTCTGCTCAGGGCAGGGTGTAAGGAGAGCCACCTGGTAAACTTTAAAAGCCATCCAAGCTGCTCGGGGGAGGCAAACTCTGCCCTCCTCCCAGGTCCTGTAACTGATGAGAACAATCCCCTTCCTAATAAAGGGGGGCTTGAGTAGCTCTTGAGAACATGCAAGTCACCCCCAAAGGAGAAACTGCTTTAGAGAATCAATCCCTAGATCTGGATTCCCCCCAGATTGGGAAAAAAGAGACTAGTCAAAAAATCACACGCATAAAAAACTGGGAGAGTTTCTAGCAGTGGCCATCCACACCGTTTTACTCACACAACCCGACGACCCAATGGGTGCCCTGCTCCCCCCCCCGCCCCCCGCTAACCCAGGAACACCTCACAGCAGCTCCAATCCTCTGCAGCAGTTAGGCTTCTGTCGAGTGGGGGGCTACCAGTGTACAAAGGGCCAAGCTAGAAAAGGTGGCCCAGGCAAAGGCAGTCAAGCGCAGGTAATGGGGTGGCCAGAGCAGCCGCGGTAGCCTTGCTTACCTGGTGAAGATGGTTTAAAGAGATCCAGAGGCATCCCCACCAGCAACGAAGTAAACAGTCTCTACTGTAAGGATTTATTGACAACTGGCATTCTGCCTGTTTCTTAGGAAGACCAAAAGCTAAGCAGCCCCAGGTAGCTTAGCTGCCTCCCTGTAGCCATTTTTAACCTGTCTAGCCACCAGCTGATCCCTGCAGTCCAAACTCCAGCAACAAACTAGGCGAAGGCCATTAAATCGGACACCACACGTTCAGTCTACTGAGGACAGAATGAGGCCACCATGGGGCTGCCAGGGAGAGTCCTCAAGCTCTGACAAGAGGAAAGGCTCACCCCCCACCCCCTCAGGCCTTCTTCTGCTTCAACATCTCCATATACTTCTGCAGAGATTTCTGAATAGCATCCCTGGAAATAAAGCGCACAAAGTCCTGGATGTCAGCATCGCGATGCATCAGCAGGTGGTCAAGAGCTTGCTTCCGTAGGGCGGACTTGGAGAGCTGCCGGGCGTGATCTAGGCACAAGGATGGGAAGAGTCACTAACAGGAGGGCTCTCCCTAGGCACAAGCAAAGAGTGGGCTGGCCTCGAGTCCTGACCTCAAGGAGGAAACTGGGCCTGGGTGTCCCACCTGGAATGGCCAGCCACTGGGCCATGACTTCTGCAGCTCTGGCTGGGATCTTCTCTTCAGGCACCAACTCATCCACCAGGCCAATTTTGAGGGCTTCTTGTGGAGAATACAGGAGTCCCAGCTGGAGAGAGCGCTCAGTGACCCTATGGCCAACAGTGTTCAGCAAAGAGTCCTTGAACCTGGGTGCAAAAGAGACATTCAGACAGAAAGTGTCCTCCAGCTAGCTACTGGAGCCAAACCGAAGCTGGTCTGGCCTGAAAAAGGGTTGGCAAGAGCCCAGAAAGATCCTGCTATTGGCACAGCTTCCTCCACCCCTCACCAAAAAGGGGCCACTATGCCCAATCTTGTCTCATTCAGACCAATGTTGTACTTCGGGTTGTCAGCCATGATCCGGTAGTCACACGACAAGGCCATGAGGCAGCCTCCCGCGGGGCTCGAACCCTGCCAGGAAAAAGAGCTGTGTCGGCCCACAAGCGGCCGGGGAGGGGGGGGGGGGTCCCTGCTTCACCAATCCTTCCCTCCCCCGTTTCCAGCCCCCCAGGCCCCAGAGCCTCCGAAGGGGGAAGGCTTCCAGGGAGGCGGAGCAAGCGGAGCAGCGAGGAAGCCCCTTGGGTGGGGCAGCGGAATTGCCGTCGGTCAGGGGCGCAGCAGCCCCGGTCTCGC
>JANHGD010003912.1:132872-147117 GCA_027560375.1 Imantodes cenchoa | reverse complement strand
TTAGTTATTAGAAGTTTTACTTCGGACTCTCTTTAAGTTCTATTTTTACTGTCATGGGAACGCAAGATCCATTCCTCAAAATTGTTTTAATAGCAAGAGATAAAAGATTTCTTGTAACAGAGGATGCAATTGCTTTTGATGGAATAATTATTTCTTTGAATTATCAGGTAAATTTATATAGCCGCTCACCTCACATACATGGCTCTTGTATTGTATTCAATTGTATTCTATTGTTTTTGTGTTTTCAATTTTGTATGCTGCTCAAGCATACAAAGTTAAAAACACAAAAACAATAGAATACAATAGCTCTCTAAAGAATTTACCATCACTAGAATGGAACAACGTATCACCTCCTGGAAAGCCTTTGTCAGCCAAGAAGAACATCAATCAATCAATCAGAATAGAGCTGGAAGGGACCATGGAGGTCTTCTAGTCCAACCCCCTGCTCAAGCAGGAGACCCTATACCATTTCAGTTTCTTCTTAAAAACCTCCAGTGATGAAGCACTCACATCTTCTGAAGGCAAGCTGTTCCACTGGTTAGTTATCCTCAGTGTTAGGAAGTTTCTCCTTAATTCCATTGTTTCTTGTCCTGCCCGCTGGTGCTTTGGAAAATAAATTGACCCCCTCTTTTTTGTGGCAGCCTCTCAAATATCAGAATACTGCTATCATGTCCTCCCTAGGCCTTCTTTTGTCTAGAGTAGCCAAACCAAAATCCTGCAACCATTTTTCGTATATTTTAGTCTCTGGGCCTTTAATAATTTTAATTGCTTTTCTTTGGTGCTTTTCCAAACTCTCAACATCTTTTTTTTTGTAATGTGGTGACCAAAACTGGATGCAGTATTCCAGATGTGGCCCTACTAAGGCTTTATAAAGCAGTACTAATACTTCACGTGATTTTGATTCTATGGCTCTGTTTATACAATGAAGGATTATATTAGTTTTTTTGGTTGCAGCTGCACATTGCTGATTCATGTTTAAATTATTGCTCACTAGGCCAGATGTGGGTTCCTCCCAGTTCGGCCAAACCGGTAGCAACCCTCTGGTGACGTCACGATGATGTCATGGAACTGGATCAGTTTATGCCAGTCCGTGGAGGCCTTTGTCAAATGCCTTGCTGAAGGCTAAATATACTATGTCCACAACATTTTATTGTCTACCAATTTAGTCACTTTGTCAAAGATTGAAATAAGATTAATTTGGCATGATTGGTTTTTAACAAACCTGTGCTGACTACTAGTTATAACATTTATTTGTTTCTAGATGTTCACAGATCTGTTTCTTGATTATTTTTTCCAGTATCTTCCCAGGTATTGATGTTAGACTGATTGGCCTATAGTTTCCTGGTCTGTTCCCCTCCCCCCCCTTTTTTGAAGATGAGAACTATATCAGCTCTTTTCCAATCTTCTGGTAGTTCCCTGGTGCTCCAAGGTGTTTTAAAGATAGGATACAATCAGGGGTGGGTTCCTACTGGTGCGGTCCAGTGCGCCCACATTGGTAGCGGCCCGCTGGTGACGACACCTGTCCTGGTACGATCGGTTGCCAGTCCCTGGGCGCCGCCATCTTAAAAAAAAATATATTATTTTTAAATTTTCCTCTGCACATGCCCAGAGGCTGAGTTTCTGGCACTGCACATGTGCTGCCTTCCTGCAAGCTTTCCAAGGAGAAAAGATCCCTTCTTGTCTCGTCTTGAACAGATCAGAGGGTAGACGAAGCATTTTTCCCTTAGAACTGGGGCATTTCTGCTGATTCCTTGCAATAATGCCTTTTGCTAAACACTGGGCTGGCCACTCCCACCCAGTCACATGACCAACAAGCCACGTCCACAAAATAAGCCATGCTCACAGAGTGGTAGTAAAAAATTTAGGAACCCGCACCTGGATGCAATGGTTCTGCGATATCATCTTTCAGCTCCTTCAGCACTCTGGGATGTAATCCATCAATCAACAAGATGATTAGGGGACTGGAGGCTAAAACATACAATGAACGGTTGCAGAAATTGGGCATGGCTAATCTAATCTAGTGCAGATGACAAACTCAATAATTCCTCTGTAGAACTGTATCAGCAACTCCTTGGGCAGTTTGAGCTTTCTGAGTTGGCACAGAAAGAACATTCTTTGTTGTGCTTTTTTGATGTTAGGTGTCCAATTCATTAGATTTCTCTATGTTGTCTTTGGACTTGGGCTTGACACTTTTATAGTGATAACCTCTCATAAAGCTCTGCATTTCCTCATCAGAAGATGAACTTCTTTATTTTGAACACCAATTTTAATTCAAAGTATCCTTGATTGGTTCCCAGCTAATATAAAATATTTCTCCAATATTTATTTACATGAAAAGGTAGTCCTGAAGAACTGATACTAGCTAATGCAATTTGAATAGGAAAAAAAAATCATTAAATTAATATTGTGTATGTTAGATAATGTCAATGGGAATTATATTGAGTTAAAATAAGCTGTTGAAAATGTAAATTGGAGAATAGATGCTTGTTGCTGCTTTGTTAGCTTTGCAAACAACAATCTACTCATAAACTTTGCTGCATCCTTTTTTGTTATTTTTTTCCTCCTAGTCTCTGCCTATTTTCAGTATGCAATATAATAATATGCTGCTGTCTGCTGAAAATGGTCTGTATCAATATTCCTGTTTAAAAAGATAAAGTCACCTTGGAGTAGAGCTTGACTTCTAGTTAATTCATTGGACAATCCATTGAATTTCCTTGGCATGAATGAGAAGTAATTTCCTATTACCATCTTGTGGGATTATTTTTTTTTGTACTACCAATTTATCCATTTATATATTTATGTATGTTTATATTTATTCATCTGCTCATTCAGCTTTGGTACTGCTGAATCCCTGGCTACCTTTCTTTATGGGTAGTAATGGCTGAAGATGTTTCAAGCATGAATAGGAAAATCATGTTAACGTCATACATAAGATTTATTTATTTTTGGTTTCTATTATTATTATTGTTATTATTTTACTACTACTACCAGGGGCTAGAACAAAACAGATCAAATCAAAATAAATAATTCTATGGCGAAAGATTAAGCTGCAAAATGCAACAGAATTCAAAGCATTTCTACACCTTCATTCAATTACTTTAAACTTTTTCCATAATAGTTGTATACTGTAGGATAAAGGAGAGATCATATTGCTGATGCCTGTATGGTCACCGAAGCGCTCATGAGCCATCCTACAGTCCTTAAATTACTACACTGAATACGCATCTGTTTCCAGTAGAAATTCAAAGTACTAATTATTATCATTAAAAAGTGCTTCAGGCTTTATGAGAAAAAGTCTGCAGTATAATCTCTACCAAGCAGAAGAAATGAGTTGTACTTATGGCTTCTTTTCTTAGGTCTATTGTATTGCAGCTGCAAAATTTAAATTTTGCACAGGAGTTGAATGGCAAAAATTTAAATTAATAAATTAAGTAAATTATTTATTCATATATGGTTGACCATTGTTGTGGGACTGATTTATACAGTTCGATAGTATGTTGGACATTCTAGATATGGTATAGTTTGAACTGGAGCATCCCCAATGCACTTTTGGGAATGCACCAGAGCAATTTTATCAGAACAATTTTATTAGTGAGCAGTTTTATTAGTGATTAACTGCACAGACAGTTCATAACGGAGTTCATATGTGTGTAACCTGGAATCATTGAAAACTTTCAGAACTTTCTGTATTAAAATATGAATCTTACTCCAAAATGTCTTTGCTTTATCACACATCCACCATAAATGATAAAAAGTCCCTTCTTTACTTTTACACTTCCAGCATTCATTTGACATACCTTTATACATTTTAGATACTGTAACTTATCTGATGTTAGATATCAACAATACATCATTTTATAAAAATTCTTTTAAATTATAGTTTAATGTTAATTTTAAACCCTTCATCCACATATTTTCCCATTGTTCAAGCATCACATTATATCCAAAATTCCTTGCCCACTGAATGATACAACATTTTATATGTTCACTTTCCAAATTCAATTTCAGTAACATTCTATAAATCTTAGCAATAATATGTTCATCACTTCCACACAGTAAGATTTCCAATTAATTTTTAACAAAATCAAACACATAACTCTTTTTATCCAATTTAAATCTTTCTTTCAGTTGTTGGTATGTAAACCAATGGCTGTTGTGGTCCACAGGCAGCCTGAGGAACTGGTAGCAGAGTCAGACAGTGAGGAGTCTGGGGAGGAACATGGGCCAGTTCTGGAGTCTGGGGAAGGCTCCTCGTTGGAGGCAGAGATGGGGCCAGGGTCATTTGGGAGTTCTGTGCTGACTCCAGAGCCTCCAGAGCAGGGGTGGTTTCCAACTTACCTTGCTGCTGATTCGCTTCCTCCTGCGTCATGTGGCTGCGCCTCATGCATGCGTGCATGCACAGTGCAACCACCACCACCCCAAATTTATTTAAAAAACAACACTGAAAACAATATGGTGATGCACGTGTAGTGCCAGAAACTCAGCTTCGGTGCATGTGCAGAAGAAAAAAAAATTAAAAAAAGATGGCGGCACCCACAGACCGGCACTGACAGATCCGGTTCGGTGATATTATTGTGACATCACCAGTGGGTCACTGCCAGTTTGGGTGAACCAGTCCAAACTGGGAGGAACCCATCCCTGCACTCCAGAGGCTGACAACAGCGAGGCAAAGGAACAGGGGAGCCTGTTCCCAATCCGCGCATGCGCAGAGCTGCTAGAAGGCAAGAACAGTTAAGACAAAAAAGACAACTCGGGAGTAAGGCTTGGATTTGATTGGCCCCTCCCATAAGACATAAAGGAGGAGAAAAGGGACATGAGCTTTGCAGGAAGCAACTTTTTTTATCCTGGTCGGTTTAAACTCTGAAGCTCCATTTTGACTTTGTGTTCCATTTGGCCTTGCCAAGATAATGGGCAATTAAGTCTTTGGCAAAGTGTCAAGGAAGATAAAGGTGGGTGCATATTAGCCTTATCCAGAAAGACTTCTGTTGGACAAACTGCTTGGGACTCATTATGGTCTGTGAATGAACATAATTCACAGCCGTTGAAATAAAAAGCGGGATTTTGGAACTAAGCGTGTGATTGTTACTGTCTCAGGAAGCCTTGGTCAGAACAATGGCTTCTTCCCTGACAGGGAAATAAAATGACCTCCTAAATCTGGCTGGTTGTAGAATCTGTCAGCTTTCAGGAAGGATAAAATCTAATTTGTGTCTACCTTAAGATGGCACAAAAATTTGGTTGAAACACATTGATCCAACCAGGTCTCCGTAGTTCAAGACTCTTTATCAAGGTGACTTCGTAGCTTGTTAAAGTTGTAATTTGTAAAATTATAATGGCCTAATCAAAATATTGTCTTAAGTTGGAGTTAAGAGGGCAAAAACAAAGTGCAAAGCACCAGCACCTTCTCCTACATGTTGTCCAGGAACAGAAAATTAGAGAGTGACCTATGGTTTGTGAGATTTTTTTCCCTACTTTACTTATTGTAAGCAAGCATCTCTCACCCAAGGAGGAATTAATCACCTCTTGTAACTATGGGGCTAGTCCCAAACTGAGTAATTTAATCAGTTCACGAGTGAGGGTTGTGCAAAGTAGTGGTGGTAGATATCTCTCCACGTATCCTATCCACATCTTTGAAATATGCTAGCTGAAAACAATCTGCTTGAACAGGTCCAGCAGTTTCCAAGGTTACATATGACCTGTCCCAATGCTGGAATTCAAGCTGAGGTGATTGTGATTCTCTTTGTTGGCAAATAATGATGAAAATTACTCAAGTGAGCCTCTGATAGTTCCATCTCTATTCACCTAGCAACTTAATAGAAGACATGCCTGCTATGGAAAGTTGTGCTTTGTGCAGGTACAATGGAGGCAGAGAAGTAAGCTCTTTTTTACTACATCCAGTGTCAGAGTCAGAACTCATATTGACTTTAAACAGTCAATATTCCTATTCCTATTGAAATAAATTTATTCAAGGGTTCCTATACTGGTGCTCCACTCCTTTATTCAGTCCACTTTCTTACTCATAGCTCTCTTGTGAACTGAACCTATTCTTTTATTTTGCTGGAAGGAAGACAGGAGCAATAATGTCAGCTGCTAAGGCCATCTCCAGGTTCCACAGTTGAGGCAGATATTCAACAATTTCACTAGTCTATAGGAGGCAGCAAATTGCCCAAGCACATGCAGGAATCTACCTGGATCCATTACATACCCAAGTGAGATCATTTTAAGGATTCTACGGCTGTAGAAATGTATAGCAATCAATTACTCATTCTTGGTTGATCTGGTTTGGTTTGAACTTAGATGAGAGACCACCAGACTGTAAATACAGCATTCTAACGATGCTGTGTGAACTGGTAGGGAAGGTTAGTAGAACTCATCCCTGTAGCATGGTAGTCCTTTGAGAAATACTTTTGAAACCATCTCTCAGAGGGGAGCAACAGAAACAGAAGTGGATGTGTGGGGTCTCTAACAATGCTTTGAGCTCTAAGCACATAGCGCTTATAAGTAGTATCCTGAATAACAGGAAGTGAGCTTCCTATAATCTTCTCAGTTGTTCTTACCACTGTCTGTATGGACTTTCTATCTGAGGCACTGCTGCCACCAAACCAAACAATGATGCAGTTTGTTTAAATGCTCTCAATCGTGTCTCTGTAAAAAGTAGCCAGGACAGAAGCAGAAAGATGTGATTTCCTCATCTGACACAGGAAATGCAGACACTGCATTGTGCACATGCGCAGGGGGAGGCAGCGCAGGGGGAGGGAATGGGTGTGGGCACACACCCCCTTTTGGCAGATGAACCAAAAAAAGGTTCGCCATCATTGGACTAAAAGATCCCCAAGGTACCTTCCATTCCTATTATTCTATGTTGTGTATCATGTAATTGAGTACTGTAATGAAACGTTTGCAAGCGAGCAACCAAGCTCAGACAGCACTAAGATATCCACACTCAAATGTGTTTCTGGAGGTGCATGTCTGTGTTTATCTATTAAGACTGCATACATTTTGAAAATACTTCGAAGAGATACTTTGGACCCTGCACAAATGGAACCACCCTCTTCTATGTACTAAAGTAGGCAAACCTTTTTAAAGTCTCGGGAATATGGAGGTTTAAGGGTTAGATTTATTTTAACAAGTGGATTTAATAAAGAAAGGACAACTTTTTTTCCCAACTCATACAGAAGGCTGAAAAAGTCTGGCTACTTTAAAAAAAAAACCCAACAAACAGCTACTGTGCTTTTGTGAAGTCCAAAGAGCTTTTTCAAAATCTTTTTCATTGTTATAGTATGTCAGTCTGTCTGTGAATGTGCACATATATACAAATATATATGTATTATGTATATGTGTATACTATTGCTTTTGTTTAGCAACTGAGACCTGGAAAGAGATTTCAACAGAAGGGTATTTTTTTCATTGTACAATCATCTAAGAGTCCCTTGGAATAGAACTTTAATGCAACTATGATATGTAGCAGATCTTGAAAGCCTGTCAAAGCCTTCAACTTATATGTAATACTGCCAAGACAGATTTGTTTTGGGTTTTTTTTTCTAATGCTTTCTTTTTTGCTTGGACTCAGATTTTTTCTCCAACAATTCAGCTTTCCTCTCTATTTTCAGAATTAAATCCCCATTCCTGCATATTACATCACTATGCACATTGTTTCATATATATATTTTTCCCAGCATTGTGGTTTCTGTCAAACGTCTATTGTTGGATGACTAAAAAAACTACAGGCTGCTGGTAGACAAATAATACCATTTTGTATTTATAAACCTCATATAGTTTCTTATCGCACAAACACAAAAATCAATTAAAAAGGAAAGGGAACAATTAGCCAGTATGTGCATTTTTTTCACTAACAATCATAATGTTATCTAGAGTCATTTAAGCATCACTCTGCTAGTAATAAGGACAGGGTTTCTATCACTTCATCGACAGTTGGATGATGCTACAATGGCAATTCAATAGAATAGAATAACTTTATTGTCGCTTTGAATGTACACTAATCGGCATACATTAAAATGAAATGTTGTTGCATACAGCTCTCATAGGGTCTCTACCTCCAATATACAAGTCTTAACTACCAGGAAAGTGGTCTTAATGAATTTTCATTCAGAAGAAATCCCTACTAATGGGGATTTCTAGACTGTTTTCACTTCTTTGATGAGGGTAATACTACTAGTCATGCAGATGGCTATCTAGCATACTAGTAGAGGACTATATAAACTGTGCTGACAACCACAAAATGAACTAAGACCTTCTACAGTCAGAGTATATGATCTATTATTAAGCTATGTATTTTCCCTTATGAGCTAGTAGCTGAAAGCCATTTTGTGCGCACTTCAGAATGCTATAATAATAAAGTAATAATTAGCATTATTCAATCCTCCACACATCCCGCTAAGGTAAAATAAAACTAAATAATAGTCATGCTCTTTTCCCTGTGCTACACAAGAAGTACTGTTGATGGCCAGAAGAGCATGTTACTGATTAGATCTGGATCAGCGACTCAGCCTGGGATTACAGTTTCTGCAATTTGCTTGAATTTGTACAACTTAAATATCAGATAACATTAAGCTCTATATTTTCCATAGAATGCTGTCTCGAGAATATATTGATTTCTGAAGTATTGGATTACTTCAGAGCCAGAGCAGGTCAAAAAGGAGGATTTTACATGTTGTTTTTCCTGCTGACCTTTGAAAAACCAGATTCCATAGTTACATAGAGAGAACTGAATCACCTTCAACTTCATGAATTACATTTAAGGTACACTTTAAACTGGATTGTAAACAATAGAGGGGAAAGTGAAGATGCAACTTCATTTTAATGGCATTTCTCAGTTTTTAAAAAATAGAATATAGATGTGGGATTCAGAGATTTACTGAAAGTTTAATTTTTGTAGAGTCCGCAATTTTTGATGAAATTATGGCATTCACCACTGAAACTTTTTAAAAGAGCCAAGGCTTCAATAGTATGGTTGAAGCCATCCTCTTAAATTTTGAAAACCTCTTTCAGCAGATACCCCTGCCTTTGGGTAATATGTGAGCCCCTAAACTTTAGATATAGCCAAAAGAGACCTCCATAGGTTTTTCTAATTTGTAGTGTTGTAATATTATAGAATGGTGAAATTATTATATTTGCTATGACAAATACAAACATTTTCCTTTCATTTACTGAATATTTTCCGGAAGTGAATTGTTTCTAAATTTAATGTGGGTCTCAATCCAGAAAAAAATGTCCATTCCTTGGTTAAATCCTTGTTTTTCATGTTATCCCACATAATGATAGCTTGTTCAAATCTCCTCCAGAGACCTTTAAAATAATTCCAAGTTCTATAGCATATTTCTCTTTAAATTCACTTGGACAATTATATAGGGCTACTTGGGCTACTTCCATGAACTAGGTGCTTAAATATCAAAGCTAATGGATGCAATGTATTTTGAAGTTGCAGATAAATTCACAGTCTGGACAAATAAGTTGGATTTTTAGAATTGGCACCCATGTCACAGAAAAGGTTTGGGAACCCATTTTTATTTTTACAATTAGAATGCTTGATGTCTTAATATTTAGCTACCCAGGAAGAACTGGTCTCAACATAATCCTGGTCATGTATTAAGATTATAAAAGGAGGATTTTCATTAGATGTCCCTACATTGGAGGCAAGACAGATGAATGGTCACTGGATGAATCTTCTAGATCATTTTGCAGTACACTATCATATTACAGTCCAAATATTGCCTACATAGTTCTATAAGCTATAAACCAGGGGTGTCAAACTTGCGTGGTGGTCACATGATGTATCAATAATTTAATAATAAGAATGTTGCAATAAATTTATAAACAAATGCTTGATTCAGTTTTATTAATTTATTTAGTAAATATTAAATTTATGAATAACAATAGAATAACTATTCAGAGTAAATATATTCAGCTTTATAGAGGATTTCTGAGTATAGGTTTGCCTTGTAAAAATATACTTTCTACCTAAATTGCTCATCTTCAATCTAATCAACAAGGATCACTCTTCAGAAAAGCAAAGAATTAGATACCACCTGATCTTGTGGAGATGGGTTCTGAATTAGTTTGCCACTGGTTCGCGCTTGCGCTTGTGTGTACGCACAATACTTCTGTGCATGCGCAGAAGCATCCCGGGCGGGTGGACGGAGCCTCCCACCGCAGCTACTGGTTCTAAGAAATGGTCTGAACCAGGAGCAACCCATCGCTGATATGGAGCTATTTAGAGAGATCTGAGATCTTTCTATGCTTGAAATCACTAAGGAAACTTCTTCCCCCTTTGAATGCTATGCTGGGTATCACAGAATCAACTGAAGTATGCAATTTGCTAAAACTAGGATCAATTTTTAAAGGTTGGGAGTAACGTTTTGCATTCTGATTTAAAGCATTTTCCCAGAAAGTCTTTCATTTAAATTTATAATGTCACATTTCCTCCCATTGTCTGTTTTATTTTTATTTTCTTCAAAGGGCTGACACTAACTATCTCTGTCGTTATCATTTTATATTATCTGGTAACATTTTTTCCCTCCATAATGATGCACTGTATATGCCGTACCTGGGGCCTGAAAATGCTACAATAGCATAAATTAGATTATGACTATGGATGATTTAGGAGTTCTAGTATACTTTGTCCTTATGAAATTTCATAGCTGCAGTTTTCAAACCTTTAACCAGATCTTTTATGCTAAAAATGTTTTTGAAATAAACTGTAAATAATCCCTTGGAGGGGATAAGCTCAGTTGAATCAGTATTTTGAAAATAATAAGAGTAATTAAATCTTTATCAGTAAATGAATAAATAATATATATCAAGCAGTTGGATACTGTAGTGCCATAGCTAGGACACCACCTTTGATGTGGAAGACTAGGGTTCAAATCCTGATTGGCATCTAATGTACCAGTAGGGGATTTGAATACAGACCCCTTAATGCTTCACTTGCCCACTTCAAATATGAGAGTGACATGAACTAAAAGAGTCATGCTGGCTCAGACATTACTAACAAGGTCCATGTTAGGACTGGTTACAGATATAAGCTCAAAAGTGGAACTACCTTCAGGCACCTCATCTACATAAATGATATTGAGCTGTACGTTAAGAGTAAATGAGACATCAACTTGACACAAATCTACCGTGAGGATCTATAGAAATGTGTGGCTGGATAGTAGCCAAGAGAGGGAAGGTAGTTAAGACTGAAGGGTGTGGAAGACCAGCTACAAGTACTTGGATATCCCACAATCACATGGGAACCATGATGAGTAAGTAAGAAAGGCAGCAACATCCAAGAAGCAACAAAGGATAAGAAGTTCTGACGAGCCGGCTCAATAGGAAAAACAGAATCCTGCATACTTTGGCAGTATAATGAGGCCGTGATCACAGAACCTCAAGAACAGGCACTAAATACCATATCTATAGAAGTAGAGGTCCATATCCATAGAAGCAGAGGTCTACTACACAGTGGGTCAAGGTGCAGATTATGCAGAGAGACCTTAGACACAATCCAATACCTAGAGGCATAGTGTAAGATGCAGGTGGGAACAACATATACTGAATGTCACAACCAAGAAGTTAGCATTGTGTACAGGAACATCTGCAAGTGTATCGTCTAGATCTCCCAAGTCCAGATGGGAGATTCTAAAAAAGATTGTGGTGAATAAGAGGGCTAAGATCCTGTGATACTTTCAGATTCAGATGGTGCTGGCCATCTGAACTCAACTGCAGAAAATACGACTTCAGCAATAAAGTGATCAATGCCTGGAATACACTACCTGACTCTGTGGTTTCTTCCCCAAACCCCCAAAATTTTAACCTTAGACTGTCTACAGTCGACCTCTCCCCATTTCTAAGAGGTCTGTAAGGGGCGTGCATAAGCGGACCACTGTGCCTACTGTCCCTGTCCTACTGTCTTCTTTTATCGTTACTTTTTTTTACTTATGTTATGTTTATACAAACAACTACTATCCTATACATGTTTGACAAATAAACAAATAAAATAAATAAAAATAAAACGTCAAACCACTTGGCTTTTCTGCTCTTCTGCTTGCCACTGCCAGCCTCCTCCAGATGCACAAGTGGTCATTCCTTCCATCCCCTTATTTACTACTTGAGATGCCATCCATAGCAATAGCAATAGCACTGAGACTTATATACCGCTTCATAATGCTTTACATTCCTCACTAAGCGGTTTACAGAGCCAGCCTATTGCTCCCAACAATCTGGGTCCTCGTTTTGCCAACCTCAGAAGGATGGAAGGCCGAGTCAACCTTGAACCGGTCAGGATCGAACTGCTGGTAGTGGGCAGAATTAGTCTGCAACACTGCATTACTAACCACTGCACCACCATGCTTGTCGGTTGGCAGGAACAGGAAGAAGGGGAATCCTGAGGAGAACTGTACTTCCCCTGACTTCGCCCTCTTCCTCCCTGGAAACTGGTGGGATGAGAGCCACTCTAGGAACCATCCACCTTGAAGGCTCCTTGCGTGATTATTCAGAGTGTGAGGAAGACAGTGTAATGCACGGCTAAATGAGAAGTTTGGGAAACCCCAACCATCCATCAGCCAGAGAGGATCATTTGAGGGAAGCGAAGGTTTCAAAAGGACGTAAAAATATTACAAATCTGCTTTACCCTGTTGTGGGTTTCCCAACACAAACACACACACACACACACACACACACACTGGTTTATCTCTGGCTTGGAGGGCTGCATGGCTTTATCGGTTCTTCCCTTCCGATCAGAGATGACCTTCGTGTGGATAGCACTGCAGGTCTGGCCCGGGATCTGTTCTCTACCCAGATTTCTGTGTTGAGAGAGGGAAAGGGAGCCGGCCGGGTAAGTGAATTATTTACAAAAATTTGAGTTGACACCTTTTATCAAATGTGGAAAGATGAAGACAAAACAGCTGCTATTGCTGTCGTAAGCAATCTGCCGGTGATTGAATAAAAGTGTCAAGAAAATGGCTGCTTGATAGCCTTTTGTTCTCTCTCATCCAGCTTGATGTTAGTTTGAGCTGTCACTTAGAAATCAGGCTGGGTGATTTATCAATACCACGAAATGACCTTCTGCTGCCGGCTTGCTAAGAGCTGGGGGAGAGCGCTCTCTCGTGGGGGAAGGCGGCACTGCATCCAACCTGCACTAGCCGACGGGGAGCCTTGGAAGGAGTGCGGAGGGGTGGGGGGGGACTTGTTGACTTGTCTTTCTCACGAAAAGCCAAAGGAAGCAACGGGGAATGGGAATCTCATCCAATCTCCAAATCAAACGGAGACAAGGAGGAAAGATTAGGACTTCTCCATCCTATGCTTTTCTTGAGATACCTATTCCTAGGGTTCTGGGTCCGTCTGTCCTGTTTTGGAAAGAAAGAAGATGGCAAGGAAGACGTGGAGATTCTGGGGGAAAAGCTAACACACACACACACACCCCTTCCAGGCTTCTTCTATGTCTGGGAATGCCAATCTCTTCCCCTATAACGGAAATTTCCAAATTTCAGGACCTTGGAGAGCACCTGAGTTTTTCCTTCAAAGACAGCCAGCTAAAGGAGGGATTTGAAGCCAGTCGTTCCCAAACCCATCCATCTTTCCATTGATTTTGCCAGTCAGGCGTTTATTGGTTTTAATTATTGGAGGACGTGATATTGCTTTAAGAAAGGGACAGGAAAAGCTGTGGGCTATGGAGAAGTTTCACTTTTTCTCATGTCATAGACCAGTGATGGAGAACCTTTTTTGGGGGGTCACATGCCAAAAGGGTGAGCGTGCGTGTGATAGCGTGCACGCAGCTGCCCACACCCATAATGCAATGCCCTCTCCCCATGCATGTGCACGACCCCTGTGCTGACCCCCCCTTGCGGGCATGTGCACAGGCCTCACTGAAGCTATGAAGCTGCCCTACTACTTACCTTCAGATAATTGCAACCAGGCCTCACACACCTCGGCTCATTTCTTTTGCGGCTAGCAAGGCTTTCCTGAAGTCCTTAGTAGACAATAACAGAGCTCTGGATCAATCTGGAGCTCTGTTATCAGCTGCAGCGGCCTTTCCTTAAAGGCCTTTCCTGAAGGCCTCTCTAGCCGATAACACAGCTCTGGATCAATCAGGCGCACTGTTATCGGCTGCAGAGGCCTTTCCTAAAGGCCTTTCCTTAAGGCCTCTCTAGCCAATAACAGAGCTCTGGATTGATCTGGAGCTCTGTTATCGGCTGCAGAGGCCTTCAGAAAAACCTTGCCAGCTACAGAAGAAAGGGGCCAAGGTGTG
>JANHGD010003909.1:12671-24055 GCA_027560375.1 Imantodes cenchoa | reverse complement strand
CTAAGAGGTCAGTAAGGGGCGTGCATAAGTGCACCAGCGTGCCTACCGTCCCTGTCCTAATGTTTCCCTCTTATCTGCATCCCTCTCCTGTATATAAACAATGATATATAATGAATGATACTTCACTATGTTATGCTATCATATTCTCTTCTGGTTCCATGTTTGTTTGAGGATTTGGACTATTACAAGTGTTATTACAGCAAAATATGGCAGGAAAGTTATTTTATATGCACATAGACATGTGACCTAATGGAAGATATTTCCTTCACAAGGGGTAAGAAAGATAAAGTCCTGCCTTCTGATTAGAAGAAAACATTCTTTCTCTTTTGGTGAACAGGATGGCAATTCTTGATACATTTATACAGCCATAAGAGTCAGTCCTTGTGTCAAAGCTGAATTTATGTAAACGTCTTTGCCTCATGACTTCCCATTACACTAATTCAGTAACAGTAGCA
This sequence comes from Imantodes cenchoa, assembly GCA_027560375.1. Taxonomy (NCBI): domain Eukaryota; kingdom Metazoa; phylum Chordata; class Lepidosauria; order Squamata; family Dipsadidae; genus Imantodes; species Imantodes cenchoa. The sequence continues at coordinate 23,600 of JANHGD010003909.1, read as the reverse complement.
CTTAAGACTGGTATGAGCTTTGTCTGATGATGAATTGTCTGATAAAATTCTCAGGTAATTTCTTTGAACCCCATTCTTCAAAAACCGATTCACTGTTCCGTGTCTGTGCTGATAGAAATGGCCTGCTTTGCTTCCTAAATTTAATCAACCCCATTGTATTCTTTGCCTTGAAAAGCTATAATTTACCTCTTTTCTTGGGTATGAAACAGACGACTTAGTATAAGATTTAGTGTGCAATTTCTTGCCTTCTGGCATAGTGAATGGATGTAACCGCTATATAATTTGGAAACCTTAAATTGCTTCTTTGATATGGAAGAGAATATTTTATTGTATTGTTGAAGTTGGGCAGATGGTGTATCCAATGTACTGTAGTTCTGTATTCTGTTTTTTTTTTTAAAGGCAATCAGGCCACTATTTCAGAACAGGGCTCCAATACTGAAAAGGTTATAATAAATAGCTAATCCCATAACAAATAATATGATGGTTTGAGCCAAGGAAAACTGCAAGAACTAAAAGGGGAAGAGGTATGAAGGATTATGAAATAAAGTTTGATTCATTTGTACCAATGTCACTGATCCCACCCCTCTTTCTCTTCAGCAACTTTGAATCTCCCTTGATGTTCGAAATTTTGCACCACGGTGGCATAGATGATAGTGTCAGAAGTTCAGTCACGGCATGTAAGAAGGTAATTCCTTTTTGACGTTATTTTAGTCAACAATTCAGCTAACGCTGTTCACCCATTATTTCAATAATATTTGAAATGCACACAAGGTAAACAACTAAGTGATGGAAAATATTAAGATCTGGAAGCAATCAATTGACCAATCATTTGCTAAAAAATAGTTACTATTCTAAAAACATACTTGTTCAGTTTTTATGTACAAACCTGATTACACAGTATGATAGTTCTTAGCCTATAAAAACAGTGGCTTATAACAATAAGTGCTTTAAACACGACAGGGCTTGGAACAATGGGTACAAATCTCAGTACTACTGGAATTATGGAATGAAAATAAGGAAGGACAGAAAGAGTTGGATCCAAATATAGTATTAAGAAGTGAGTTTTGAATGGTATCTGATGGAGAAATTATTAAACCAAAACTGTCCAAAGTGAAATCTGGACCCCAATTTATCCCAGAAAGATTTAGGTGTGGGCACAGGGTTCATCCATCCAGGAATCACTGCCAAATATTAAAAGAAGAAAAATATTATTTATTTTTTAAAAGTAATAATGGGTGGAATATTCCAGTCCAGATCTAAATGTATCAAGTACTGAACTTGCCAGCAAAGGATTATACGATAATGTGTTCATTTTACACAATGACTGATATGGCAGTCAGTTTTAAAAGTGACTGCAAAATCTTTTCAAGAAGGAATCTAACTAGGGTTTTCAAGATCCTATGTTCTAGATCTACTTATACCCAAAAATACAATTTTTACATATATAATTTTCCTAAACATTAATATTAAACTGAAAAGTAACAAATATTGAATACCCAAGTTCAATTGTTCTTACCACTTTGATTGATCAAGATTCATGTTTGGGTATATTTTGCCCAAAATATCTCATATATCCTCTTATACTAACAAGAAAAGCTAATCAACCTGACATGCATCTTCGACCATGATGGTTAACAACTTTATCAAAGCGAGATCCCTGGCTTGCTTATGTTTTGAGAGGGAGCCTGATTTGAATAGAATAATAAGAAAATCATAAAGAAATCTTAATTTCTTCTGTTGCTTATACTAGTCGGAGAAACCAATTAAAAACAATTGAAAGATGAACAGTAGTACATTTACTTGTTAATGATTCTGAAGAAATTTATGAAGCTTTCCAAAATGGACCTTTGACTATCCCTGAAAAAATGGATGTACTATCTTTTAAGGATCCATAGATATCCTGCAAAAAAAGAAATAGTTAAGATTCTTGTTTATGCAGTGTGTTACATATATTTCCTATTTTACTGTGGAGACATTATAAGTAAACAAAATATTTCCCAGTGAGGATCCTCGGATCCTCTTTGGGGAATAATTTTAGATCATTCTATTTTATTTAAGAAACCAATATTATAGAAGTTTATAAAAAGTTAAGAAAAAGTGGGTTGACCTACCTGAGCAGGGGGTTGGATTAGAAGACTTCGAAGGTCCCTTCCAAATCTGTTATTCTGCTCCGTTATTCTGACCCACTTTTGATTTTTTTTCTTAGTACATATTTTAAAACTTTATAATCTTAGGCATCAATATGACTGCTTTATCATTCCATTCTTACAGTGTAACATTGAACATGCGAGATATGTTGTCCTAATTATTAGTATAATATGATGAACCATGCTTTTAAAATTACTGTTACAGATGTATTATGAAGATATGCATCACTGAAAATTTCATACAAAGGGAAGGAAAATCTACCTAGGCTTCAGTTTTGTACCTGCAGATTTAAAATAAATCCATATGAACTTATTTCCATGTCTCTGTTCATCTGTGTGAAATTTTCTTTTTTAATTCTGTATGATAATTTGTCAGAGAAAAATTAGCATATTTTAATAATATGAAAAGTTACCTAAGGATCTTTGGAAATAAATCCTGTTATTGTCATCAGAAGCTATTACATTATAGTGAAGCTTAATTTTTTCCCCCTCTCCCACTACATTATCAGCTAGTTAATAGCAACATTTCATTTCCGCGTATAAATAACCGCTTTTGTTTTCCTCATTTCTTCTATGTAAGCGCTTCTTTTAAAGAAACTTCATTTATCTAAATTAAGACATATAGATTTATGGAGAGTCTGACTTCCCTAAAATTCAACTGATGGTGCTTTCAGTACATTACAAAGTGATCATGCATAACATTATCTACTATTCCTTAAATGATCCCCTTCGATATATATATTCAGTTCTTAAAGTTTCTACCCAAACTGGAAAAGAAACTGCTATGTCATCAACCTGGAGAATAGTGTTTTACACCATAAAAATAAATGGTGACACGTTACGATCCTACTTACGGTAAGTTACAAAATTGAACTAGCATCTTCAGAAGCATTCAATTAAGAGTAATTCCTGCTTTTTACACACCAAGAAATTGAGAGTGAAATTGAGAGTGCTGCAACAAGCTAGGTTCTTAAACCACAATTAAATGTAGTAGTTAGTTCTGAAAAAGTATCAATTTGAACAAAATAGGAAGAGATTGTTTATTTTAAAACTTCCTGATGTACTGTATATGTTTCCATTGGAACCAGGGGCAATGAAAGTATTACTTGTACAGCCAAAGGCTTGATTATATCTCCAGTTACTGAATCAGATATAATTATCTGAATTCTCACAAAGTTGTTTTAGAAGAAGAAATTGTTTTTAGGTTTAAAAAAAAGGTGGGCTGTTAGGTAAAGTTTTACATTAGATAAAATTAGAAAACTATTTCAGCATACACATGCATACCTGCGTCTCTAAATATAGATATGCATTTAATTTCCTCTTGAACAACTGTTCTAAATCAATTTTAGATTTTGCATTGCCACTGACTACTTGACTTCATTAATTAATAAACTTTTATTTTCAGAAGGCCTTTCTAGTCACTTTATCTCATGCTATTCAATTTCTGATTGAAAATGTGAAGCACTCTTCTATATAATAGATTCCCTGAGTCTCCAAAATGATATTATTTATGCCCCAACAGTAGAAAAATTAGAAATATTCTGGAGTCATCAAGAATTTTACAGAATTTTACACTTTAATGTATTACTATGATCAGGGATGGTTTGCTACCCCCACGGGCACACTGCCGTGGGGGTAGCACCCTTAATATGATGAACGGCTCTGGAGCCACTGGCTCCGGGCCGCTCATCACGGCGACATTTAAAAAAAATTTTTTGGCTTCTGCGCATGCGGGGAAGCAAAAATGAACCGAAATCTCATTTGGGCAAGTGTGCTCACGTGTGATTCTGGCTTCTGCGCATGCGCAGAAGCCAAAAATCGCGCAGGTGGGTGGCACGCCCACTCGCAATGACTCCGGCTGCGCACGCAGCCAGCTACCGGTGCTCCGGTAGCAACAGGTAAGTGGAAACCGCCCCTGACTATGATGCATAGTTTTGGTGATGACAATTTGCATCTCGTTGAAATGGGGGCTGCTGGGCACTTCCCTTCTCATTATTTGGAATCATAAACACATTTTATTACAAGATTTTATCTGCAAACATATGTGGTGTGACTATTTATATTTTCAAACTAGCATTAGCTTTTGAAAAATAAGGCCTCTCAATGAAAGAAGACAAAAGCATTTTTATATAAAACGGTAGTCTTTTTCATAAGAAAGTAAGCAATATGCGATGCTGCATTTTTAAAAGATTATTTAGTAGCACTCCAACATTTGGAAAAGGTTTTGCTTTAAGGCATTGTTCATCAACCACTAGCCCTTCAGATGATGAAGACTACAATACTAAGAATGTCAAAGCAGGAAGAGAATTTGGAGTTTATGAATACAAGAATTTTTTCATTGGCTGTGATTAAAGATGAGTTGAAGCATCCTCCAAGATTGTGATAAAGAAGTTGGAAGAACATTTTATTTCTAATCCAGGCCAGATAATTGACAATCATTTTATTAAGCCAAAAATTAATTATTAGGCCCTTTAGTTTCATATTTTGTACTTTGATTACTTTAATCTAGGGTTTTCCATTGCATTTACATTGAAATGAGTAATTAAATTTTAACTCCAGATTACAGTATGAAATGAGACTGATTCTAGCATAACGGAATAAACCATAATTAATTTTCCCTGCATAGATGTAAACTATGGGTGTCAAACTCGTGTTGCTGTCACGTGACGTTTTGTGACATTTTTCCCCATTCATGGAGCTGGGGTGGGTATGGCCTGCATATGATGTATCCGGGCCACGGACCACCAGCTTGACACCCCTGATGTAAACTGTAGATAAAGTAACTGCAACACATGTGCATACTACCTATTGAGCTCTCCTGTACTATATCATAATTTGCTTAACTGTTTTTTTTAATTTACTGTAATTGATTTATTGTAGCACCTTTAAATGGCATGGGTGAAAATAATTTTTTTTTTTGAGAACCTCCTATAGATAACCAATACAACCTAGAAATAAGGAAAAATTTCCTGACAGTGAGAACAATTAGTGGAACAGCTTGCTTCCAAAAGTTGTGGGTCTGCATTACTAAAGGTTTTTAAGAAGAGATTGAACAGCCATTTCTCCAGAATGACGTAGGGTTTCCTACTTGGGCAAAGGGTTAGACAGAAGACCTCCAAGGCCTCGTCCAACTCTATTGTTCTGTGTAATGTTGTATTTAGGTTCATGATTTCATTCTGCGAAGAACTATGGATTGTTTCTGTTTCAACAGGTAATTTGCAGTAACAGATTGCTAGAATCAACAGACTATTGGCTCCAAAATCAGAAGACACCATGTCGAGTTGGCATCATGGAGGACAAGATGGACAAGAATTGCACCTCTGTAAGTCCTTTGTACAGTCATAGCTGTGAAAGAGCATTTGTCACAATACAATTGCATATAAATCTGTTAAGGAAAAGTAATGCCTAATGACAAAATCCAATTATTACTGAACTGAAAGTAAGTTATTCTATCATATAGTTTTGGCTTTTTGTTGTTGGAATTGTCTCCTATGATCTGGCAGTTCTCTATTTGTTTTTCCCTGTTAGGAGAGGGATAAAATGAGATGGGGGGGGGGGGGGATTATGCATGCCAAAGAAAATAAGACAAACAATTACTATCATTTCCCCTCAGAGTCCTTCGGGAGTTGGGCGGCCTATAAATACAACTAAATAATTAATTAATAAATAAATTTCCTTTAATATTTTAATTTATGTTCATAGGAATGAGGCATGGTTTCTATTGGGATGGGGATAGGAAAATAAAGAATCAGAAATGCTAACCAAAATTATAAAGAACAGGTCTTTTAGTTGATACTATGAGGATATGTATAACCGATGTGACTAAGAGGCATATTTAATGATAGATGGAACTGCTTGTTAAGAGAAACAAAGAGGACCCTTAAAATACAAAGTATAGAAACAAAAAAAAAGATCAGATGGGAAGAGGACTTTTGGTTTAGGAAATTGCTAGGCAAATTTATAAATGCTTTTTGCAGTCTGTTTTAATTAAGGAATAGAATGTGAATCTTAATTGAAATATTACATTTATTAATTAATTATAATAACTCTGAATTGCAGAGTTCACATCATTTCTAGCCATTCTTGTCAAGATTTAGGCTTTTAAAAAATGTGGCTTTGCATCTTTTGGCTATATCCACTCTGTCTGAAACCTAAGTTATTATTAGTAAAGGTATATTTTTAGTGTTAATCTGCTGCTTAGTGCTCAATTTTGAAACACCTTAATTACATTCCACCAAGGAAAAAGAAAAGATAGTTTCAGGAGGTTAGTGCTATATCAATAAGAAAGCCATGACTAGGATAGTTTCTCAAGGATGTGTGTCTTACAAACAGAAGGCTAATGCTTTGTTTTAAACGATTAGATTCATATGGTCCTAATGATAGTTAATAATAAGGATTACTTCCAAGATAAATGTTCTCTGCTTCAGCTTTGCACATGTCCATTGCTGCCATTTGATCACAGTACTGGTCCATCTGCTTTATGCCTGTCTGTTAATTATTTGCTGTCTAAAAGGGGAAGTCAGGATAATTAACTTATGTAAAACTTCCCTATTTGATTTTTCAAACCTTATGCTACAGTACATAACACAAAAGTATGTACTTAAGGAATGGGTATATAATTTTCTTATTTTATTTTTTCTTCATATTTTTCTTCTGGGAGCTCAAGATAATACACTAGGGTTTCCTTCCTTATTTTGCTATCACAATAATCCTATGTGCAAATTTGGGGTGAAAAATGATAATTGGTCTAAATGGATCCTGTTCATAATCTACTGTCTTTTTTATATGTATTGTACACCATTAAAAATAAATTCCAAGTTGATTTATGTAAGAAATATAGATTGTCCTTTCACCCCAATCACTTTGCAGCTGAAAGACTATTTGCTCTCTTTCTCTATCTTGCTCACTTTTGAGTGTGGTTCCTGCTTATAGATAAATCATTACTCAGTTTTAATAAAATTATGAAGACAAATATGCTGCCCATATGTATGGTGTCATTTTGCTTGTTAAAGAACATGCCTTTGTATCAGCTAAAATAGCATCTTTAGAAGGAGGTAGTCAGATACTACTAATAGTATCTTACATAGACCATTCTGAATAAGTTCACTGAATCTATATAATGGATGTTTTTCCAGAAACTCTGTAAAATTCTACCTGATGTATCAATCTATCCTCAGAAAATATTTTGTCACTTTAAAAAAATCTCCATAGTAATAAAAATCTCAAACCCATATAAGTATAACTAAAAATGAAAATAACTTTATGTTAGTGGCTGTCCAGTTTTGGCTGATACTATAATAACTGGGTATTAAACAAAGCTATAAATAGTGGTATCCAGCAGGCCATTTGGTTGCTGGCTGCTTCAATGGGATCTATAGGCATCATTTTTATAATCAACTTGATATCTCTGTGATCTTTTAGAAACGGAATCTCAGGAATTTAATACACTATTTCCTGTGCAATGTTATGATTTGGTGCTACCTTGGATCAAAAATTTCAGTGTGACGCTAATGCTTTCAGGTATAAACAAGTGTCCTGCTAATTCTTAACATATGGTACCAAAGAAAAGCAGATGGCAAGCATAGCATAAATATTTATTGGCATATTTTTGTTAAGGACTTTGAGAAGTGACAATTAATTACATCAGAAGCAAAAAGTAGTCAGCTTTCATTACAACAAAAGACTCATCGTCATTTCTAAATGCTATGAAATATGCAGAAAAGGTTCTGGATGACAGTGCCAAGTATTTATATGGAGAAGAACTTCTAATATATTTATAAAAGTACTGGAACATTTTTGAGATAGATGGTAAAGTTAAGGTGAAAGCTAAATTTAATCTGTTTTGATTTATATTTTATTTAAAATAATTTAAGTCAATGCAATTAATGTTACAATTCCCTATTTATTCAATGATTCCTCTTTTCTGTGACATTTTAATTTGCAATTTTATGCCATATATTTTGGTGATTGTATCCAGTAATTTTGGAAGCCATTATGTACCAACCAATCCATTATGGCATGTTCAGCAAGCCTTGTTTCAAATAATTTTAGGGTAGGGTGAAGCAGAAAACTGAAGCCTTATGAAGCAGCAGAACTACTTTCACTTCTCTTGAAGAAGTAATACAATTTGCAGCAACATTTTGACTTGAAAAAGGCATCAGTCTTGATGCTTATAATTAATTCATTGAAACATGTAATTCCATCACGTCTGTCTGCTTTGCTTCAGCTGAAGTCCTTTAGCACAGTTTGCCTGTTTTGAGCCTTTGAGCCTTCTACCAATTGAGTAGAAGGTACAATCCATTGAAAGGCACTTCAACTGAGCCTTCACCTGAAGGGAAGCATCTTTTTGAGGCTTCAGGTAGCACCTCAAGACCTGAAGAGAAGGGATGCTTCTCGTCATAGGACAATTTTTAGAATAGACAAGAAGGGTTAGGCTGCTGAATGAGCCTGATGATTTCAGAATCATTACTGGAAACCGAAGAACCACTTAAAATGACTATTTCTCTGCTTTCTGCTGAACAATAGGTTATTTCCTGGAGTATTTCTGTCAACTAGCATCTGAATGTCAAGGTGTTTGAAAGAAAAAGTTACTTTGCTGCAGGGGGAAATGTTTTTAGTTTTTTAGATTGTGTACTTTAATGAGCCTAACCAAAAGGGAGAAATATAACAATTCAGAAATAGAGGTGAGGGGGAGAGAATTCCTTCATTTGTGCTGCCCATGTTATTTTCTAAATAATATTGAAAATTAGCTTTTTTTAAAAAGACGCCCTCTTGAATTGAATGACTAAGACCTATAAAATTCATTGCTAGGATTTTTTTGTTCCTGTGTTTTATACCTCACTTTAGATTACTGTTTTTTTCCCTGATGTTCTTTTGCCTTCTTGAATCTAAATCTGAATTATGGAAAACAATTGAAGTATAGTTGTTAATTGCCTTCAAGTATAGAGGATTTTGATTTTAAAACATTAATTTACTGTGTTCTTTTCCTTTACTCCAAGGGTAAGTAATCTTTATAACTCTGAAGGCTATTGGTAGTGGTGGATCAGAACCACATGTGTATTTCTGTGTGTGTGTGTCCCTATACAATTCAATACTTGGTAAACAGTCAAATTCCACAGCTTTGGTACATACATAATTCAAAATTATAGTAACAACTTTAATGTTTAAAAATTTTCCCATAAATATGGTAATATACTATTTTTCACTCATTGGAAAAATGATATTATTCCAGACATTCAGAGAATGGTTATGGGAAATGTCTTATCTTTTCTGGAAGAGGCAGTACTTTCTATCTATTAAAGATTGCAGCAATATGTGTTGTTATGACATAGATTCTGTAATACCCTACAATAATTTCATGCATTGTTCATATTATAGAAATGAATTCACTGGTAAACCAATGACTGTTGATAAACGTAAAATATAAGTTTTTATTTCAGTTCTTTCTTATATTTAAGAATATTTTATATTCTTGTATTTTTAGTTTGCACTTTTACTGTAAAGGTTTGTTTTAAGATTGGGTATTTTGGGAAAAATAAAAATATTTAGTAACAATGAATTCAAAATATATTTTCATTTTCTTTTGTAATCTGCACTGCAGAAATTCAGATCACTATGAAATGGCACTAAAGAGATACAGAAAATCCTTTTTTTTTCCTGTCACAGCATGATCATGTGGATTTTTGCAGCACAGATTTGGTAGCCCAAATAAAAAGAAATTAAACAGAGAGCTGGCATGCTGCCAAGCAAGACACCAGCTTTAGCATAGTTATTTACAGAAATGCCTTGGGGCCCCTCAGAGGTCCCATTAATACAAGGCAGAATATCTAGAGTGCCTCATGCCAAATGAGTAGTTTGTGATTGGCCATGCCACTGAGCAGTCATTCTGTTAATAGTAAATTCTCCCATGGCAGCTTTCTTTTAAGTGCATCCACCAGATGTTCTTAAAATTCCTAATTGCTCCTGGCCTAAATACATGAAGGATTTCTGAAATTTCATATAGCAGTAATCAATTTTTATTTCTTAAAGTACTAGGTTTCTCTCTCCCCTCTTTTTGTAACTGCTTATTAAGTGAATTAATTTTCAACAAAACTATATGCTGTTTTTAAAACCTTGCTAACCAAGGTTCATCCAAGTTAAGATTGTGACAGGTGTCTACCTTGCCTCAAATCCAAATACTGATGAACAATGCCTCTGGTGATTCAGCTATTCTCTGTTAAGGAACCTCAGTGTAGTTTGCCTCAAGGTTTGGGCATTATGTTTCACAGCAGCTCTGTGGAATAAGAGATATAATGATGATATAACTCATCTCCAACCTATAGCTGAGAAGATGGGCTGATGACATTCTTACCATGTTATTTAGGTTGGAAAGTGAATAAGAATAAGGGAGTTCCAAATGAAATCTCTCAACTTATTCAGAAGGGCATCTGACTTAGCTCCATCCAATCGCCCAGACTCTACCCCGAAGTAAGGGATTGCTTTTACCTGTTGTGAGTATCCAAAATTGTTTAGATGAGATAGGTGGCCAAATATATTGAAATAATAATCAAATACTATTTGTTATTGCACTGATTCTTCTGTCAACAATACTGAATGTATGACTATTAAATATCAAATGCATCTGACAGATTATCCCACTTCCTTTACCTGGATGATCTGAGGTTGTATGGGGGGCGGGAAATACAATCGCTGCTCTACACTGCCTGAATGGGGCGTTGTACTTACCGTGATACGCTCCTTCTCGTAGGGTGGAACTATCAGCCAGGATGGATTTGACTTCGTC
>JANHGD010003904.1:69580-80826 GCA_027560375.1 Imantodes cenchoa | reverse complement strand
TGGTATAAACATAAACATTAGCAAAGTAGGTACAGGTAAATTAGGCAATAGGACAGTAGGACAGGGACGGTAGGCATAATGGTGCGCTTATGCATGCCCCTTGTGTTTGATCTAGCAGGATCCAGGAGCTGCTCCTTCTCTCCTGTAGCCCCACTGTCTGGAACATCATTCCTCTGGAAAGCTTTGAAAACATGATTTCTCCACCAACCCTGGGGAGCCTATGGCAAGCCTGCAAACTGGTTGATTGAAGCTTAATGATGGTTGGATGAGACCTAATAATTGTATCTTGTTCTTTTACAGTTATTTTTTTTACATTTTTACATTTGTTGTTATTTATTTTGTTTTTTAATATTGTTATATGGCTTTAATTATTATTTTGCTTGTAAGCCTCAGGAGTAATTTTTTGTGTTAGTGCCATTTTGTCTGCTTTGCTATATGAATACCTGCTAAGGTTCAGGATCTGATAGTACGATTCAGTATCATGATGGTATCTTTCAGTCAAAACAGCAATATCTACAAAGATACAAGGAAGATAAACATACTACCTATTTTAATTTTAATTAATTTTAAAAGAAGCCATTCCCAATTTTTTTCAGACGGTATGTTAACATGCAAGCACTTTTTCAACATAGCTTACAAGAAATGCAGTATATTATTCCTGAAGATTTTGCTACCAAATAATTCAGCTATACCTATTAGACTTTACAATGCCTGTGAATGCAGTAGTCTACTGACATTCTTTGCAGCATTGAGCTATACCCACAACATAAACATTACTGTAAATGAGGACTCTCAGCTAGCAGCCTTGATTGTATGTGAGACAGCATGGAATGAACTGAATATGTCATCATGGCATTGTCACCATTATACAGTGATTAATGCCTTCTCTCCATAGTTAATGTGTAGCATCCTGGGAGCAGCAGGGTAATTGTTAGAAAGTAATAGTTGGTAGTAACATTTTGTTCAGGACTAGTCACATATCAGCTAGTCACTGGCGTATCCGCGTTTCCTTCTGTGATTGTGCTTTACATATTTCTGTTTTGACAATGAAATCAGCAATGATGTTATTATTCTACAATTTTCTATAGAGCTACAAGATAAGCTACCACTCTCAGAAACAATTCATAGTATTTGACCTTCAGATATAAACAATAAGCCTATCATGCTTACACAATGGTATTCACAGGAATAATAACGAAAGGATGTTAAGCTATGTCTGTTTCTGTCTGTCTGTCTCTCTCTCTGACAAAAAAATTCTGTGATAAAAGCATTGTGAAAATAGTTCTAGTGTTTTCTAATGTTATGATTTCCCACAGTTTCACATTCACAAGCACTTAAAAACGGAAATAGCTATTGCATAGGTGTAGAATCCAAGAATAAAATCTGGTAACAAATTAAGCATTAAGCTTTTTTATTCTGATTGGTATAAGTATGGCTTCTACCACTTTAAAAAATCATGTCTTTTCACCTACTCAGAATAGAATAGCTCACAGTTATGGGGAAATGACTTCCTGTCTGACTAGCCAACATATTAAATTATTTTTGTTTGTGAAATAGGTGACTGGATAATAGCCAGAGTTTAAATTTGTTGATTTAAATTAATTTTATCTTGCTTCTTTCTTAATTTGGGACTTTCAAAGTGTCTGCACAAAGTTCAGATGTATTTCATCAACGTTCTTCCTAATCAGTATTGTTTTACACAAAATTGCACAGTATGGCAAAATGTCTTTCTTAAACATTTTTACATATTTCCTGAACTATTATGAAAATTTATTAAATGTACAATGTTACACATTTTAAGCATCTTTGAATGAACATGACTGGTTTGAATATGCAGTCCAAACGGACAAGTTTTGTAGGTATGTATTAGAATATAAACAATGCACATTTTTTTCTTACTCTACCTATTACCATTTATAGTAATTTGATCTTGCCACATAAACTATTTTGAAGCACAAGAAAGGTGCCCCTTCTTTACAAAGGGCCCCCGATCTGCTGTAAATTAAGGAAGCTTTTTAAACAATGAGAAATATACCATGTAGGGTTTAGAAGTAAATGAAACATTTATCCACCTCCTCTTAATTTTTTCCCAAAGAATCCTGGCATGGATCTACTCTGAACTTCCCTAATCTATTCTTTCCATTTTCTCTAGCGAATATTTTTAATCATTCTGCCCCCCTGTGGATTCAAGGTTGTCTCTGTCACTTAAGTCTGTTTTATCCTAACTAATCAGTTACCAACCAAGTTTCTGAGACAGAATTATTTAATTGGTTTAGGACTTCTGCTTGGCTTTTATCATAATTTCCATATAATATTGGTTTTCCCCAATGCACAACTCATCCAACCATAATCCAGCAAAACCTATTTATTGTTCAACATTTAAATAGATAAATTATTAAAAGTGAAAGACTATAAATTTGGTCTGCTAAATGGACAAGTTCTTCATAAATTTATTAGAATTGCTCACTTTCAAGAAAATTACATTTTTTTTCACACTGATCATCATAAAAATCATATATTTCCTATGGGAGGAAATACAATTACACTCTCTTTCTTTCTGGATATAAAGCAGTTGGTCCTACATGGAGCATATTCTTAATATTTTATATTCAAATTATATGGAATGAATTACCTTTGTCCATGTAAACCAGGAGTCCTCAAACTTGGCAACTTTAAGACTTGTGGACTTCAACTCCACAAGTCTTAAAGTTGCCAAGTTTGAAGACCTCTGATGTAAACTATCAAAAATTTACCTGAAAATCCTAGTTTGTATATGTTGTCAGAGTCAGAAGCTCATTGCAAAATTGCAGTAGAGCAGTGATGGTTAACCTTTTTGGTGCCAAATGCCCAAAGCGCGCACATGAAAATGCATGTGTGCATGCCCAATCCACAAAATGTAATGCGAGTACCCGCCATGCATGTGCCCCACCCCCACACATGTGTGCACAGCCCGCACGCATGTGACCCTCCGCACCCCATTCTGGCTTCCAGGTTGGTGTGGGTTGCAGAAATGGAGTAGAAAGATAGGGCAGATTGGGTGGAATCTGCAGAGATCGGGGAAGGCACGGGCAGAAGAAATGCAGGAGAAAGGTAGGGTACGCTATCAGGGAAAGCACGGGCAAAAGAAATGGAGAAGAAAGGTAGAGAGCACTGGGAGAATCAGGGAAGGCATGGGTGGAAGAAATGGAGGAGATAGGGCACGCTAGGAGGAATCTGCATAGATCGGGGAAGGCATGGGCACCCGGCACCCGTTTGGCTTCCAGATTGGTGCGGGTTACAGAAATGGAATAGAAAGGTAGGGCGCCTGGGGGGAATCTGTGGAAATCAGGGAAGACTTGGGCAAAAGAAATGGAGGAGAAAGGTAGGGCACGCTGGGAGGAATCTGCGTAGATTGGGGAAGGCACAGGTAGAAGAAATGGAGGAGAAATGTAGGGCGCACTGGGGGAAATTTACAGAGATCGGGGAAGGCATGGGTGGAAGAAATGGAGGAGAAAGGTAGGGCATGCTGGGGGGAATAGAGATTGGGGAAGTCCCCCCTCCACGCATGCACGGCAGAGACCAGAAGACCAGCTGGTTGGCGGGAGGCATGCACACATGTGCAGTGGAGCTGGGCTGGGGCCACAACTGGCATGCCCACAGACAAGATTCTGTGTGCCACCTGTGGCACGTGTGCCATAGGTTCGCCATCACGGCAGTAGACCATACTAGAATCCACTGTAGTATCTAAAACACCTTTAAGCTTCTCTTTTCTTCAATATTATTAAATGTCTTTCAGGAGCAAAAGGCAATTTAACAATATAGTCTGCTCTCCAGGGATACTTAATTAACTTTGGTTTCCTTTACCTACATACAGTAGCATCCTGCCTTCTTATCTTTCAGGCATAGTGTTGAAGAAAACAAGTCCTTGAGGGCCCTGAGAATAATGGCTTTCTTCTCAGAAAGCCATGGCCTTTCTTAATGGATTGGAACATTATCTACCTTCTTTGACAATACTGTGATATTTGATATTCAGAGAAAATGCAGTATTATTTGATCCTCCAGTAACAGAAATTTCTAATTTATTATTTCTTCATAAAAAACAATATAATCACAATATTATAAATTATAACCAGAAAATATAACCACATTCGGAAAGAGGAGTTTCTATTTTTTACATCTAAGATTTTTCATTCAAGTTGTATTATAAGAGTAAATGAGCTGAAAAGCCAAAGAAGCTTTCAAAATACCACCACCATCAAGCAACAATAGAATCTATATTTTAAAATGAGTAAGTTTGAGGAATAAGAAGCTGAAAAAAAGAAAGCCACTGATCAGGCTTTTTAAAAAAAAAACTTATAATGACATTTGAATAATGCTGACATCTCAGCCCACTTTCTGATCATTAACAACTACAGTCAAATTAGGAACAGAGCACATCTTCTTTGGAGAATAAGTAATTGTTCCTATTATTTTTATATCCTCATTATTTTTACAAAAGGGTTATGTTTTCCTGTAACTTGCACCTCCTACTCTAGGAAGGGAAAACAGGGTTTCAATGTGCTTTATAAAGTCACAGCCGATAATATAACAACTATGAATAAATAATTACAATAGAAATAGAAAAAGTTAAAACATAGAGAAAAAATAATATGCAATCTTGGGCATGGCTAACAGGAGAACATTGTATATCTAGTGCTACAAGTCATAATCATGAAAGAAGCCAACTGCCAATGTGTTTTATCTTCAAGATCACAGGCAAGTCTATTTCAAGTTTATCTCATTATTTAATAGTTTTACCTTAATTGGATTTTAATCCTGGTTTATTGGATTAATTTTATATTCCTGATTACCCAGATTTGAAGCACATAACAATGATTATGTCAACTCATACTTGGCCCATTAGTAGAATAAATGTAACACTACTAACAAAAAGGGCAAGGAGATCACTGCTGATAAATTCTCCTGAACTGATTTCTAAAGGAGCAAACCCAGATTTAGAAAGGAGTGAAAATACAATCATTTCTACAACTTCATAAAGGCCAATATTATTCTGCTCAATGCCATATGCCTAAGCAACTACAGTATGAGACAAGCAATGATGGGGATTTACGAGCAGTGGACATGAAATTGCTGATTAAGACTACTATAAAGTTACTCTCTTATTCAGAATTATAATCCACATCACACAAGAGATGGCACTATGAAATTGTACAATTACAATCATCTAAATAATAGTCTCAAATGTACTGTTATAAGTAATACGCATTTATTAAATAAATATATTTTGTTATATGCCATCCAAAGTCATTAGCTAATGAGATGGGTGGCTCTATAAAATAGATAAACGTGTGTGTGTGTGTGTGTGTGTGTGTGTGTGTGTTCATGTAGCTAATCTTACACAAAGTATTTGAAATTGGTAAGCTTGTGTCCTAGTGTAAAGAAACAATATATCGCGACAATGAGTGGGAAATATGGAAGATGACATAAGGCCTGTAATGCAAACTATTGTTTCTTTCATAGAAAAGAGAGAATGAATGCAAAAAACAATGTATGAAATTTCAAAACTAAAAGGAACTACCTGAAATCAGGGATAGATGCGATATTGCCATCCTTATTTGACACTGTAAATCGTATTAAGTAAAATTTATGCTGCCACTGAGGGCATGAGACGTTCCTGTAACCTTTTTTAGAGGGACTGGGGACTGGCTCTCATAGGAATAGGAATTGTCTACAGAACACCATTGTGTAAAGCCTATCTTAAAAATGATAGGGTATCAGTTAGCTCTAAATATCATTGTATGTCATAATGCAGTGATGGCGAACCTTTTTGCCCTCGGGGGCCAAAAGCGTGTGTGCACACACTATCGCACATGTGCAAGTGCCCACACCCATAACTCAATGGCCCTCTGGAGGCTGGAAACGGCCTGTTTTCCGACTTCTGGTGGGCCTGGTAGGCCCGTTTTTTGCCTTCTCCAGGTTTCAGAGGCTTTCCTGGAGCCTGGGGAGGGCAAAAATGCCCCCCCTGAAACCTAAAATGCCCTCCCAGAGCCTCTTTGCGAGCCAAAAATCAACTGGCTGGCACACACATGTGTGCTGGAGCTGAGCTAGGGCAACAGCTCGCGTGCCAGCAGATATGGCTCCGCGTGCCACGTGTGGCATGCATACCATAGGTTCGCCATCACTGTCATAATGCCTAATGAGGAAAATTGAATAGAGATGACTGGAGAAGATGACCAGGAGGAGTTTGAGGGAGAGGTCAAATATGTCATGAATTTGGAGTCCCTTCGCACCCACAAGAGATCTAAGTCCAGCCCTTCTTGAATTCTGTTGACTCTTAACTACTGCCAATTTGCCTTACCATTAGTATTAGTTCAGATTCTGGTAGAGAGCTAGCATGGAATAAACATGCACTCATTTGAACAACCTTGGTTCCTGGTTTCTTGCACCTGACATTGTATAATAAAATGTTCTACCAAAATTAAACTAAATTAAATGAATAAAACAACTGATTACTACAACATTTAGAAGTGGGAAGAAAGTTATGTTTTCACTGCAATATGCTTAATTGAATGTGAAACATAAATAGTCATTAATTCACTCACTAAGGCATATCGCATTGTATAAAATTGGAATGTCATTACAAATTCCTTTCATTTTCCTTTTTTTTAAGGAACTACTGAGTTCAGTTAATATATTTATAGAAAGCAGTTGGGTAGTGCTAAAAGTGGTAATACGCCTAAATATAATGCTAAAAAGTTCTGTTTATTACTACTGAGTTCCAATCTGCAATAACGTTCAGGGTGATGTAGATCAGTTTGTATATAGATGAATACACACACAAATGTAACATGATGTAAACTATTATGACAATAAAAATAACAAAGGAGATTTTTTAAAAATGGAATCAGGAAATAGAAACCACAATATCCACAATGCCAGTAATGATGTCTTCGTCTATGGCTAAACTATGACCAACACATGTTATTGAAGAAATGTCAGATGTAGAACAAATTTTATTTGATAAGATAAAGATGGTATCTAATACCATTGGTATTAGATTTACAATGGACAGGGCAAGAGAATAATTTAGGAAAAGATGTTTCACTGAATCACCAAAAGAAACTGGCTGACGTTTCAGAACTTAAAAGAAAAATACAAATGACAAACCAAGAGAATGAGGTAGATAATTTTTTTCCTATTGGATTTACAAAAAAGACTTATTAAATTCTTTAAAAACGTCCTGCAATGGTACAAAGAAGAAATAAAGGGAAATCAAATTATATGATATTAGAATTAATTAAGGATTAAGCTTGTTTGAGGTAAAAGGAAGGGTCATAAAATTAGTTTGTTTGGTCATAGTAAAACTAAATAAGTTGTTTTTTCAGGCTGTTTCCTTTATGGAGTTTCTTCTGCTACAGAACTGAAAGGATAATGTTTAATAGATGAGAGATGGGATGAGGATAAAGAGATAACTGTTTGTAATTTTAGAGAGTGAAGAATACTAAATTTGTTTATACTTGTTGTGATTAAGATTTAAAGTCACTTCTTCATTTTTTTCTTTATTATACTTTTAGTTTTCTCTTTATTTTTCTTTGATCTTTTACTCTTTCTATTTTTCTTTAATCTGTATGTTACTATTAACATGTTACTATTATAATAAAAATTCATAATAAAAATTATAGATATACAGATAAAGATAAAATAATTGAGATGAGCTGCCTGAGAATTGCAGGAAACTAATTAAACCATCCTCCAGAGCTAAATGTCTAGTCTTCTTGAAAATCTCCAGAAGAGGACCACTCACAAAATCTACTCTACTGTTGCACCCCCCTTACATCAAGTAGAATGGTACCTTGTTACTTGTGGCTATTTCATTCTGGGAGGAGTGAAGAGTACTAAAAATGATAAGTACTGAACAAACCATGAGACTTATCATGTGACCCTTATAATGTGACCCTTTATTTCGGTTAGAAAGAGTCATGAGTCACAAGACAGCTGATTCCAGCAAGTTCGTCTTGTGTGTCAAATACTGGGAAAAAGACGAGCACCAGGACAAGATTTTTGCTTCAAAATATGTTCAGTACCAAATTTAATACCCTCAAAGGGGGAGAAGATCTTCTCCTTCTTGGGGGGAAGATAGTTGCCAGGAGTCAACATAAACTACTCACAAGGAGAAACTGTCCAGAGTAATGTAGGTACTCTTCACAATCTCTCCTTCTTCCAGAGAGGTTTTATCATACGGGCACTATTATCCTCACAACTCTTTCCTGCTAATCAGCAGGATATCACCTCATCATAGTGCTCTGCATTGGTCTATACTGGAGTCTGTGTTGACTCCTGGCAGCTATCTCAAGGCTGAGGATGTGACTGGCGCAAAGTGACATAGGCTTCTTTGCCTATGATAGTTCTAGAGCATACTTTCCTAGTTATAGGTACCTAGTTAAGGTACCTACCTGGTACCTTAATCACTACACATAACTGGGTCTTGATACCCATTCCTTGTGCATGAGTGTAGAGAAATTTAAATTAGCAAACTAGACTCCTTGTATTTGGTTTCCTGTTTCATTTATCCATGTATAATATTTATTTTGGATCTTTGCTAAACTGGTAATTTCCCAAACATTTCACTTGCTGCTATATGCCGTCTATTACTTGCCAATTTGTTACTCATCAACATCCGTTCTTGTATTCTAGTGTAATGCTTCCTGAGCAGGTTAATTAATCATCATCCAGAAATGTATTTTCTCTCCTTAGTGAGATTAATTCCATGTTTTCAAACAGCATCCCTTCTCTGAAGCTTGAACCACTCTTCAAAAATCCAAATCTCTATCATTTGTACCAATGTTGCACCCAGCAATTCATTCTAAAATTTATTTCTCTTGCTAGACTTTTGCCTTCCATTGGAAGCATTACTAAAACATCATCCAAGCTCCTTCACCCTCTTCCTTAAAGCCATGGAATCATGCCTTGTAGTATCACTGGTGCTTATATGGATGAGCAGGAAAGGTCTTAATCATCCAGTCTTCAATCTTTCTGTCATATCTTGAATTTGGGAACTTGGGGTACAGTGTACATGCCAAAATGAGATGTGATTGACAAGTGGGACCTTCTATGCTTCTCAAGAGGGAGCTACTTTTCTTTCATTTTCTTCTTGATCACAGGTAATGGATCCCTTCGACATGGATCAAGAAACAAACTTCATCTGTGGATGGTTTTTGTAGGATAGAATTGGTTTCCAGGATCTAGGGCAGAGGTTCTCAACCTGTGGGTTGCGACCCCTTTGGGGTTGAATGACCCTTTCAGAGGGGTCGCCTAAAACCATCGGAAAACACATATTTCTGATGATCTTAGGAACCGAGACACCGCTCCTCTATCTGTCCACAGGTGGGTCCACCCATATGTAAATAGACTACTGCCAAAAAAAACCCCAAAACACTGTATCTTGGAAACTTCTGAGCATGCGCAGAAGCCGAATTTCCAGCACTGCGCATGCGTCCCCATCTTGTTTTCAGCTCTTTTTTTTTTTACAATTAAAAAAAACAATTTCAGCATTGTGCACGCGTGCAAAGTGCACGTGTGCCCACGAGGCGCAGCTACGCAGCGCAGGAGGAAGCGAACCGGCAGCAAGGTAAGTTAGAACCCACCCATGAGTATCCTAATAATTTTATTATTTTATGGTTGGGGGTCACCACAACATAAGGAACTGTATTAAAGGCTCATGGCATTAGGAAGGTTGAGAACCACTGATATACAGAAAAGCCTGTTTTGTGCCAGTTTGCTTCTGACAGTCATGTGTTGACAACTACTTTATTATCATCTTTGATGAAGTTGTAAAATACCCTCCCTTGCTCAAGAAGTATCCACACCACTGAAGGTGTCTTCATCTTGACAAATCAAGTATATGGATGAAACTCTGACCTTTCACCAATTTTTGGTTTCAGAATTTCTACAAACTGATGCTTTATATAGATAAAACCCACTTTTTCTTCTGGAGGAAGGCATAACGTATCTTTTTCAGGTAATTGTCAGAACCCATTTATGGCAATGATGCTCTGATATATCACTGGGCAAAGTAGACTACGCAAACAATCACCGGATGCATCCATCCTCACCCACTGAGTGAGGAAATAGGAGTTTGGTGGGGAAATGTAACTGAGAAAAGAGAAAGTTTAGGAGGGGGAAAGGATACTAAGGATACTGCTCTTTGCTCATTACGTGTGATAGGATTATTTCTTCCTATTGAGCTAACTGAGGAAGACCTAGGAACCTAGTTCCCATAAAGTGAGCTTACTCTGGAACAAGCAGGAGAACAAACAGGAGTTTGGCACAAGAGGTGAAAATAATAATAAATGAAAGATAACATCCAAATGGGGAAGATGGGAGTTATTTTAAAAAATTACAGAAAGGAAACTTCATACAAAAGTCTGTTTCCAGTTTGATACTAGAAAAAGAAGATATAAAGAAAAAAATGGCCCAAATACACAAAAGAAGTAATTACTGTGTACTAGTTGAAGTAAAATAAACTAAAAGGGCAGATGGAACCCCTTATTAGTTTTGGTTTTTCTATGTCTTTTGTTGCGGTTGTTTGGCAGGATTTCCCATCATGTTCAGCATTTACTGCATATTGCAGTTTTTATCTTGTTTTGTCAGACTGTGTGCTATCCAGACTCGGTATGGAGTTAACAGTGCCAAAATTGAATAAATACATAAATAAATGAATGCATAAAATCAATCATAATTAAGGAAGCTTAACTATTGTAGATACACAAAGTTAATGCAAAAATCACTGATGCTTGTAAATCAAAGATAACTGAAAAAGAGGCTGATAAAGGATACGTACTATTGATGCCACAGGAATCAGTTTACAAGAAGTAAAGCAGAAAGTCCTGCTTTGTTCTTTGTCACCACTGAGTGACAAAGAATTAGAAAAAGTACAATAACTAAACAAGAACAAATAATTTATTTTATTTATTTAGAAAATTTATATAGCCACCTATTCACATAGAGACTCTAGGAAGCTTACAAACAATAAAAACACAGTATAGGGAAAGAATAACCCATCCACTACCAACCCATTATTTGACACCCAGTCAAATAAGCAATTTGATGGGCTCCATTCCATTCTGGGTTCCCCAGGCCCGCTGGTAAAACCAAGTCTTCAGGGCTATGGCTCACCATCACTGCATTAGTCCACAGGTCACCAACCTGTGGTCTGTGGACCACTGGTGGTCCGCGAGAAAATTTTGGTGGTCCGTGGAGAAATCTTG
>JANHGD010003903.1:303594-315991 GCA_027560375.1 Imantodes cenchoa | reverse complement strand
CAACCTTTTTTGGTCCGCGGACCGGTTGGGTGGGTTCCGCGGACTGCGCGGACCGGCAGGCGCACCCCCTCGCGAGTGGACGTTCGCCCTTGTGAGATTTTGGCATTTTAAATTATTAAAAGTTTTCTGCTGCGGCCCGGTAGCCATCAGGCCGTGAACCGGTACCGGTCCGCGGCCCAGTGGTTGGGGACCACTGCCTTAGACAAAACCTCAGGGGAATGGATCGGAATTCTAGAGAGAGACTGGATTGAACGGTCTCTTGAACCCAAGTGTCCAAAGTGGACTCCCCCGACCAGCCAGCCTCCGACGGGGTGCTTGGGAATGCTCTCACTGGGGGTGGCGGAACGAACGACTTCCTCCCCCTCGAAAGGGCCATCTACCTGTAAAGGAACGACCCTTTTCTGCCTTATCATTACATGGCCATTGTCTCTGGGCATAGCTACCATAAACCCTTTGGGCAGAGGAACCCATACCTGAGGGACGATAAGATGATTGTCGGAAAGAAGGACCAGGCCTAGAGTCCGTTCGCCTGACAATTGATAGAAGGATCTTCCTGCGATCTTTAGATTCTCTGGTGAATGATGCAGATGCCAACCTCCACTTGTAGCATGCCTCAGCTTGCCAAGACACTTGTAGCATGCCACAGCATCTGCCAGGCTGCCACCATAGCCCCAATTGACTTAGAAGCAAACCGGGCGGCATTCAAGGTGGCATCCGCCGTCAGTTGTGCCACCGCGATCAACTTGCTAATGTCTTGCTTGAAATGCACATCAGATGCTGAAGCCGACTCTTGCAGCTGACGTAGCCAGATTAACGAGAAAAGAAAGATGCCCTGGTGGAGGCACGACCCTCCCACGCCGCTG
The DNA here is from genome assembly GCA_027560375.1 of Imantodes cenchoa. Lineage (NCBI taxonomy): Eukaryota > Metazoa > Chordata > Lepidosauria > Squamata > Dipsadidae > Imantodes > Imantodes cenchoa. Next base: position 315,128 of record JANHGD010003903.1, on the reverse strand, counting down.
TCTGATGTGCGTGTTGTAAGGATTGTTCGGACCTACGGTCCTCTGGTTGCAGAGTCTCCGCAGGATCCCTTGGCATGTGCGACCATTGGGGCATCAATAGTTGGTACTTGAATAGCTTTGGCCATGTCGGGAGCCACACTGTATAGTTTCCATTCCGATGCCGATGTGTTGGGCCCTGAACCCAGAGTTGACCACTGTTGCGTGATGATATTGATGAAGAGTTTAGGAGATGGCACCACATCCTCCCCCAAGGTACGCTCCAAAAACAATGGATCCGTAAGATCTTGCATCAGTTGCTGTTCTGGCTCAGAGGAAAAAGGAGCTAATCTGGCTGCGATTTTTGCCTTGTGCAGGAGGGAACGAAACAAGTGGATAGGAAAGAGGGCAACCACAGGTGGTTCTAATGGCCTGCTGTTGTCCTCCAATAATTCGAGTTCCGATTCCCCTACTCCTTTGGAAACCTGAGACTGGTCATCCCAGGAGGAATGGTCCAATGCCTGCTCATAGTCATCATAGTGGTACAGAGGCTGACATGGTGCTGAATAGTGTTCATGGCTTAGTTAATATGTTTGTCACAATGGCATTTGTGGCGGGACTGGTGAAGCCCTTCAGCGATGCCTTGGCGAATTGCCTTTTGCACAATGGCCGACATATGTTCAGGTAAGTCCGGCGGGCCCTCCTCCGAAGACCTAAGGCCAGCAGCTATTGGAGTGAATGTTGCCTCTGGTGTGGGCTTCTGGCGTGCCACGGGAGCAGATGGATGCTCTGATAGAGGAAGGAAGGTCGAATTGGCCCCCCAAAGCTCAGCATTGGAGTTAGGCACTACGGAATCTAGGCGTGAAGAGCCCTCCTGAGGTAATGAGGTCACAGAGCCAGTACATGCTGCCAATGTAGAAGGGCCCGCACGTGTGTGCTCTTGCTGTGCTGCTTTGTCACACAGCTTGTCTAGCACCTTATGGCGACGGCACTCTCACGGCACAAGTGCCTTGGCAGTATTGGAGGATGATGTCTCTTGTGTGTCACGTAAGGAGTGATCCGACTCCCCAGACTTATGGTGCCCCTTGTGCCCTTTACCGGAGCCATTTTTTGAAGAGGAAAGTGCCTTGGACGCTATAGCAGTTGGAAAGGGCTGGTTCAATTATAAACCCTGGTTTTAAATCAGGGTGTTTTCAGAGTGATAATAGCCCTCTAGAAGGTTAGCAACTGTTTAGATAAGTTCAGGTGGTTATACTGCACAATAGATGTTGTTGGTGCAGTGAGGCCAAGGCAGGTCAGGCCGTGCTCTGGATGGAGCAGGGCCACGTGACAGTTAGGCAGCTAAATGTGATCACCAATGAGCCTCGCTTAACTGGCCTCTTAGCTGTGCCCTGGTGGGGCATGGCCACTTTGTAAGCTGTGCCCTTTTGGGGTGTGGTGTAGCCTGGCCCCATATGCTGTGCCTTTGTGGGACTTGGCAAGCTGCCAATTGATAATAATGGCCTGATCTCCTAGGCTAGGCCGATGATAATGACTTCCGGAGTGGCTGTATGGAAGGGCTGTCACTCCCTCCCACGAGGCAATATTATTGGCTCAATCAATATTAGAAGAATTTCTCTAAGCCGCTTGATGTTATCAATTTGTCCTATGTAATTGCTAGCTATTGAAGGAGCAAACGCTATATATTAAGTGTCTGTTAGCCTCAGCCAGCACTCAGGGAAAATGTTTGTTCGTTTAAATCCAAGCCTCAGCTTGCTTCACCCTTGCTCCCTGCAGCCTTGGGTGTTATTGGACTGTCCTGGTGGATCGCTAGCTAGCGACGGGGCAGTTTTGATGGCTAAGGAACAGTCCTGCAATAGCAGCCGGCACTCGAAGTAAAAGTTCCATTTATTTTCAAGCCTCGTTTTTCATCAGCTAGATTTAAAATGGTCACTGGCAGTTTAAAATGGTCGCAGCAACTGTCTCGATCTTTTGACTATGTTCTCTGACAGCCTAGACAGCTGTCAAAATGGCCAAAGCCCTGCAGGCTTGCCACGAGGCGAGGGAGGCAATCTGGTAAGCCGTAATGTGAGCGAAATTGGGAACAGAAAGGCAAAACCACAATCGTTTCCCCAATGGACAGCAATGACGGGCTGCCTGAGGCAGACAGAGCGTGCCCTCAAGACCAAAGAAAGAAAGCAACTTACAGTTTGCTGGATTTGCAAGGAATCCACTCTATTAAAAGTAGAAAGACAACCCTATTATCGAACTAATTCAATTCAGGGCTACCAAGGTGGAATAACTAAGAATAGATTAATGGCACAGGAGGAAAGATTGTCACAACTGTCCTCGCTGAGCGACTGAGTGAAAAAGCTGTCAAGCATAGTGAGAAGGGCGGGACCTGAACAGCTTTTGACAGTCCAATCAGAGAGCAAACGGATTTAACCCATTCCAAGGTGTTACATCTACCTTGTTGTTGTTGTTGTTGTTTTTATCATTATCATTATTTATTAAATTTATATGCTGCCCAACTCCCAAGGGACTCCGGGCAGCTTAAGAACAGAAAAAACATTTAAAACATCTTAAACATTAAATAGTTTAAAACCCATACATATCGTTTCATGGTCGGATATCTCCGATTACAACTGCGAGAGCGCGTTGCAATAGTCTAATCGTGAGGGGACAAGGGCATGATTGACTGTGAGGAGAGCCTCGTGATCCAAATAGGGTCGAATTTGCACCAGACGAATTTGTGCAAAAGTCCCCCTAGCTACAGCTGTCAAATGTTGGTCTAATTTTAGCTGTGAATCTAGGAGGACACCCAAATTTCGAACCCGTTCTGAGGGGGACAATTTCTCCCCCCCAAGAGCTAATGATGGACAGTTGACATATTCTTTAGGAGGCAATATCCACAGCCACTCGGTCTTGTCTGGGTAAAGTCTGAGCCTGTTGACTCCCATCCAGACCCTCACAGTCTCAAGGCAGTGGCATCCAGTGTTACCTGGACAACATCTTAATCCAGTTCTCCTCCCACCTTTGGGCGGCAGAGGATCTGCAAGTTACATTCTAGGTCCTTCAAGATCACGGATTTTCCATCAATTACGAGAAGAGTCATCTGACTCCTTCCACCCGTTTACCATACCATGGGGGAGATCATAGACACCTCATTATGCAAGGTCTACCTATCACAGGAATGTCAGGACAGCATAAAAGCATTGGCAAACCGGATCTGAATTATCAGGTCAGTTTCACTGGTCCTCCTCTCACAGCTCCTGGGCAAGATGGTATCTTGCATCCCAGTCGTTCCCTGGGCACGTCTACATGCCAGGATCTTGCAGTGGTTCCTCCTACCCTACCAAAGGTCTGGCAAGAGCAACTCAACCACCAAGGTTTGGATCCCACACAGGGTACTTGCAGATCCAGTGGTTGACATCCTGGGCCATGACAAAGGGATGTGGCTTCAAGGAGTCCAGTTGCCTGACTACCAACACAGACACCAGCCTCTTCAGCTGGGGCGTTCAACTTTCAATCACAGATGGTGCAGGGACAGTGGTCACAGAACAATTTGATGAACAATATCAACTGGCTGGAGCTCAGGGCAGTCCATCTGGCCTTCATATCATTTCAGGACAAGATCTCTGGCTATCACATTCTCATTCTGACAGACAATGGTTGCAAAAGCCCACATCAATCATCAAGGGGGCACCCACTCCAGACCCCTCATGCAAGAGGTAGAGAAATTCGGTCTCTGGGCAGAGAAGCATCTTCTCTCCATCAGAGTGGAACATATCTCAGGCACAATGAATGTAGAGGTGGATTGGCTCAGCAGGACCACAGTCAACCACTTGGAGTGGCGCCTGCATCCAGACCTGTTCAGGGAACTGTCAGAATGGTTCAGGACCCCTCTAAACAGTTACTTGCCGAGGTTTTACTCCAGGTTCGCAACACTGGGGGCGGAGGGGAGCAATGTACTCTGCACTCCGTGGCCTCAAGCTCTCTTATACGCCTTTCCCCCTCTTCCTTTGATCCCAGGGATAATCAGGAAGGCGTTGGTGAAGAAGGCAGAGGTATTGCTCCTGGCCCAACACTGATCCAGACGACCGTGATTTGCAGATCTGGCCAGTCTGTCCGTATCCAGGCCATGGAGGATTCCTCAGGACAGAATTTCCCTCAGTCAGAGGGCTCTAGTCGACCCAGAACCACAATGGCTTCAACTGACCATATGGCATTTGAGCGGAGGGTTCTGGGACAAGGCAAGTGCTCTACCAGGGTGATCAGGACAATCCAGACCTGTAGGAGGCCATCAACCAATAGAATCTATGACTCGACTTGGAAGACCTTCTATAGCTGGTGCTCCAAGGACAACATTAATCCCACCTCTGTATCCATTGCCCAGATCCTGGAATTCCTCCAGGACGGGCTGGACAAGGGCCTATCCCCCAATACCATACGCAGATAGGTGACAGCTCTGTCATCGGTGTTTCATGTGGGGGATTTGGAGTCCCTAACACATCACCCTATTTTATGCAGCTTCATTAAGGGAGCAACCAACTTAAAGCCTCCGGTGGTACACAGGTATCCCACCTGAGACTTGCCAAAGGTCCTGCAAGCACTCTCCTTGGCTCCATTTGAGCCATTACGAATGGCCAATCTGCATTTTCTCACCTGCAAGGTAGCCTTCCTTGTGGCTATTAACTCGGCTAGACGAATTTTGGAGCTGCCGGCCCTCTCCATAACGGGGGATCTGTGTGTATTCCATTCAAACAGAGTGGTTCTGCAGCTGGATCCCTCCTTTTCCCGCAAGGTTAATTTCTTGTTCTGCAGGGCACATTTTGTCAGATTTCTGTCTGGGTCTGACTCATGCCCTGGAAAAGAAGTGGCATACCTTGGATGTCAGGAGGGCCCTTCACATCTACATCAAAAGAATAGCTCCTTTCAGGAAAACAGTCTTTATTCATGTCATTCCAACTTTCTACACTGGGTAGCAAGGTGACAGCATCGACAGTGGGTCAGTGGATAAGGGCATGCATCGCCAAAGCATATGAGCTTCATGCTCTTCTGTTGCCCCGGCGAGTGATGGCCCACTCTACCAGGAGTGCGGCCAGTACGGCAGCATAGGTGACACAGGCCTCTCTCTCAGAAGTCTGTAGGGCAGTGACTTGGTCCTCACCATCACCATTCATCAGACACTACAAATTGGACACTTTTGCTTCGGCTGAAGCAGCCTTCGGCAGATGGATTCTCCAAAAGATACAGTCAGACCTGGAAACTTGGGACCAGACCATGGCCCACCCTTAGGACAAGCTGGCTTTGGTATGTCCCATTCTTTGGATTCTCTTCTCAACACACTGGAGAAGGGGCCTGATACGCTCCTCAGTGTGCTGAGAGAGAATCCAACCCCACCCTGGCGACTGTCTGGTCCAGAGTCCAGGAGTGGATAACAATATCAGTAATGCGTCAAGTCAACCACTACACCTTCATCAAAACTAGGGGACAGTCAAGAGAGGTGTGGCTGCAAAGTTTAAAAGGATTCAGTCTCTGGGCAGAAAGGTGGAGTTAACCCATTCTTTGAATTCTCTCTCAGCACACCAAAAAGGAGCGTATCAGGTAAGACCAACGCTCTTTTTCTTATGATCGAAAGTTCTAAATACATTTAGAACTTTCATTGTTTTTGTCATGTAAATAGTATAAATGTCTTTTAGAATAACTTTTTAAACATAGAAATATTATGACATCTAGTACAACAAATAAACAATGAAAGCTTTGAATGTACTTAACTCTAAGAGAATGATGCAATCAAGTTAGCCGGTAGTTCACATTGATTTCACTGGGAGGTTTCAAGTGAAAATAATGGATTATTTGGTTAAATCTTATTCTAGTAATGTGAGATAATTGAGTATAGTTTTACATTACAGGTAGTTCTCAACTTACAAAAGTTCATTTAGTGACCGTTCAAAGTTACAACAGCCCTGAAAAAAGGGCATTTTTCACATTTATGACTGTTGCAGCATCCCCATGTTCACAGGATTTACATTCAGATGCTTGGCAACTAACTCATATTTATGATGGTTGCAGTGTCCTAGGGTCATATGATCCCTTTTGCAACCTTTTGACAAGCAGAGTCAATGTGGAAGCCAGATTCATGTGTTATAATTTAAGAATTACAGTGGTTCACTTAACAAATTTGATGAGAACAGTTGTAAAATGGGGCAAAACTCACTTAAGAAATTTCTCACTTAGCAACGTAAATTTGAGGCTCAATTGTAGTTGTAAATTGAGGACTACCTGTATTGATTTGTAATAAATTAATATGTGACAACTTTGAAGAAATCAGTTCAGATTGCTATATAACCATTTCAGCTGTGGTATTTATTATTTATTTATTAGTGAGACTTATATATTGCCTTAAAGTGCAAGCACTCTCTAAGCAGTTTACACCATTAAGTAATGTATATATTTACATTGCCCCCAACAATCTGGGTCCTCATTTTACCTACCTCGGAAGGATGGAAGGCTGCGTCAACCCTGAGCCGGTGAGATCTGAACAGCTGAACTGCTGAACACAGTCAGCAAAAGTGGCCTACAGTACTGCACTCTAACTCGGCTGCACCTCGGCTCTCATGTAAGGTTCATGTACGTATAACAAATAACTAAGGAGCAAATAATCTTCTTTAATGTTTGCATTACAATAGCAAGTGGAGTGTGTTCTCATCATCTCTTCACTTTTTAAAGTTCCACCATTCCCAAAGTCTGACACAAATCTCAAAATTTTGTTCTTGTGAGTAGATTTAATGATGGTTTCCCAAAAGCACAGATATAATCAACCCTTCTATATAACATCTGAATTGTTTATCAGTTCCCAATGGGTATAATGACAGCAGTAGAATCCTGGAAAACGTTTAAGTAAATACAATAAAAGTACAGAACACCATACAGGAAGTTGATGGTAGGTGTGGAGGGGGGGAGTTCCCCCTAAACTTATAATATAAAACTGGATTTTAACTTTTGTATGTGGTTCATATATTGCAGCAAGCCATTGGTTATTTAGCCAAAATTTGCCTAAAAAATTAGAAAGGTATGGTTCATATAATAATCTAAATCAAAATAAATCATATTAAACTTAGAATTATGTGTCATCTTAACCTCATGCTATATTACATTAGTATCCAGAACTGTAAGTTCCTCTTATTTATAAATAATAATTTTGAGAACTTCCACTTTTACCAGATATTTGTTCCACAGCTTTATTTTATTTTTTTCTTACTTTATGATGCTTTGTCATTATTTTCAGTGCGGATTTTTAGTAATAGATACGTTGTAAAGAATAGACTAAGCAGGAATATAAAGCTATATAAGGTCTACCATGTATATGATCCAAGGACTGTCTGCTCTTAACAATTGTATTGTCATATTCGTCTTGGGATCTGAAATTAATGGAATGGTAACTTAGATGAACTTATTAAACACTCTCAAATCTCTAACAGATGTAGCATCTGTCTAACTCATGTATTTATACTATATATTTGTATAACCACATCCTGTTTCCCCAATGGCACTGTTGATCTCTTTTCTCTTGTTTCAAAGAATAATTTAACTAAACCATTCCATTACACATACAATTTGTATGTATATAACTTGTTGCTTTCTTTGTCTCCTTGTCATATTATATACAGAATCATAGTTGCCGACTTCTTCCTTCCTTCCTTCCTTCCTTCCTTCCTTCCTTCCTTCCTTCCTTATTCTCACCATATAATAAGAAACTGAAGTGACAGGACAATCTTTAGCATTGGAATCAAAGCTATCGTATAATCATTTGTAGTACTTGTTCAAATATTCATAATATATCTTTATATCTGGATGTACCATGTGAATGATTCTCAGGATGGACATAAGTGAGTGTTTATTGATAGCAATGCATAATTTACAAGGGAGGTGAGGACTCCAATGACCATGTCTAGATTCAATCAGGTAATGGTATAATTTTTAATTGTGAGCAAGTGTGTGGTCCAAAGTCACATTTTTTATCAGCCATCATTCTGTAATATAGGATATCATAATGAAGGTTTGCTTTCAATGGTATCTTTTTGCCAAAAGAATAGACACTACTGGTGGATTAAATTTCCCTTCCCACAATGTATATTTAAATACCTTAAATCTCCTAAAGAAGACTGGGAGCGGGGCTGTCTCTGGAACAGATGAATGTATAGATTTGCATAGGAACTGCAAAAAATAGGAGGCATGAGGGAAAATAGAATCATGTCTATTCATGGAACATTAGAATTAGCTTGATATAACAGATATACCTTGACTTAAACGTTGTAATCCCTGAGTTGTTGAAATAATAACATGTGCAATCATTGACATCTGGTTACAAGTTACAGTGACATTAAACACATCTAATTTTAATCTTTAATAGCAATTTTATTACTGTAAATGTTATAATAAAAATAAAACTAATGAAACTAAAACATAAATGAGTAAAAAGAAAAATAGAAAAGAAATAGGAAAAAAAGGAAAAATATTTAGTTTCTTCCCCTTCATCACAAGTATAAATAATTTTAGTAACATATCACCTTCTCTTAAAATACAACCATTTTTTAATTTTTAAAATATTATTATATTTATAAGCTGCCCACTCTATTACAATTCTGGGCAGTGTGTAACATTTAAAATTAAACAAATCCACACCATACAATAAAAACGAATGTCTGGAGAAATGAATCACCAAAAGGGATCTGCCACCCATTTAGTTGAAGGCCTGAAGAAAGAGGTAGATCTTAAAAGGTTTATGTAAAGAGGAGCGGGCTATATGAACTTCTGAAGGAATATCATTCTGTTGCAACAGGGATGGTTCTCTTCCTGGGTCCCATTAGGTGGTATTGTTTAATTGATAGGATCCAAAGCATGCCACCTCTGCCATAGTTTATAGAGTGGGCAGGAATTATGGAAGAGGTACAGTCCCTCAAATAACCATGTCATGAAGTGCCTCATAAATGGTGACTTATTTTAAATTGCATATGGAAGCCTACTGATAATCAATACAATTCCTGGGGCAGAGATATTACATGGGCATTCCAAAGCATCCTCATAACTTCCCATGCCATTCAGGGATGGGTTCCTTTTACCTTTTCCTGCCGGTGTGCATCGCAACATTTTTAAATCATTACCAAAGCTAGGTAAATCGTGCTAGCATTGATGATGTTACCTAGCTTGGATAATAAAATGTCTTCAAGAAAATAACCAAACTTAGAGGGCACCAAGAACCCCTAATTTCAACCCTGAGGTACAAATATTCTCCTTTCATTGGCAAACTAAATGAACCTGTGCAAAAGCCTTACTTGTCCTAGCTGCCACATGCTACCTTATGATACTATTCGGCAAATGATAACACTTATATAATCTGTGTCATTTGTGTAATAACATCATGACACAAATATGTATGTGTATGTGGTTTTGTACTTCATGTAAGCAGGATATAACCACCGAGATTTTTAAGAAATGCCTGCATGTGGCATAGACAGTGTTTCTGTAGAGCAACATACAAATAAATTAAGGTTTCTATCTCTGTCTTTATCAACAAGTATTTGGGGAAGAGTGTATAAATATACTTATCAAGGAGAAGAGCAATCCATAACTTTTATATTCTCTAGTTCTGTGGGTTCCATGTAATTTTAAATGCATTAAATGTCAGCGGTACACTCCATATATATGGGACATCAACTCACCTTATTCCTCAGTCATGGCTATTGTTACAGAATTCCTAGTTTAATCAGCAGGAGGCACTCATCTGAGAAGGTTGATTTTTATGTAAAAATACTACAATTCTAAAGTTCTACAAAAAAAAAAGCCCAAATGTGCACAAAACTGCAGCTAAGATACATAAATGCTGTAATTTATTGATATTTGTTGGAAGCTCTTGGGATATCCAGAAGCATGAAAATATTAGATAAAAAATTAATTAGAAACTGGACAAGAAGTTATAGTGATGCGGTCTATCACAGAGAAGGAAGTGGGTGTTAAGGGAAGGGAATGATCTCTTGTCTGTGGGTGATGTTCCCAAGAAGATCTCTGAGTAATAGTACCAACTCTAGGAAACAGAACTTGAAGAGCTTCAAATAAGCTTCAAAAGCAAAATGACGGAAGGAAAAGCCTACACTAATTACTCAAGCCATATACTCATGATCACATTAATGTTACTAAATCCACATTTTGGGCTAACAAGCGGAAACTGCTGAGCAAATGATCAAACAGATCTCAGTTCCCAATTATCTAACACAAAGCTGGAACTATTTTTACATCCAAGCTATTTTCGGAAACCTCTATTTTAACTTTCATCTGAACGATGGAGGTAGCAGTGGAAAAGAGCCATACTGTGATGCTAAAACTTTAAGCTCATTAGGACACAGAATGTTTCTAATTCTGGAGAGAGAGACAGAAAAAGACCACAACAATTCTAAGCCCATAAAATAACTCCCAAATTCTCTGCAACTTACATATTATGGATGTAAAGAAATCGTGCTATCTCTCGAGGTAATTGCTGGGGAGTTAGCTCTAACATCTTACGGGTGATATGTTTGTTGTTATTCAACATTACATTAAATTTTCAATTTTCCTATCAGACTTGCTTAACCCCCTATGAATTATATTGGAAGTGAGCTGTAGTATCACATTTTTCCTCCTGTGTTACACATTTCAAACCTAATTCCCCCATTGGCTTTAACTGTATTTCACTTACAGTTTAACTAGGATTTGAAGTAGGGATCCAATTCCCCCCCCCCCGGGTCTGGTGCAGCAGAAGCCCTGATGAGCGTTCCTCTCTGTTAATGATGCTGCCAAGGTAATACTTAACCATGGTTATGCAGAGAGGGGATGAAGTAGTTAGGAGCATTATGTCTTGCATAGTTAAAGCATGATTAAGCAATCAAGCATGTTATGTCTGTGTGCACTGGACCAGTATAAAGAGCAACAAAACCATTCCTCATTGAAATATCTAAGTTGTATTTCACAATAGAGAAAAAAAAGAAAATTTGATATCACCAGGCCATAAACGTGTATTGATGGCTCTTTAAAAAGGAAATTTTAGAATGATGGTGGATAGATATACCCATGATTAGGTTCTTAAAAAAACTGCAGAATAAGAAGCAAAATGCATCAGAAACCTCCTGATTGCCTCCTTTTCACATAGATTTCCTGATTGCCTCCTTTTCGGGAAGTTGCCTCCTGAAAAAGCACCTTTGGGACAACCAGGACCTGGATGACTGAAAGTCCTCTACAGACTTTTAGCTATCCAATTTGGAATGAAAACCATTTAAATTGTGTGGGAATAGGAATGGATTTCCAGGGACAAAATTGCAGACTACAGGAACCTGCGGCACTACTCAGGTGACCCTGAGGACACAGATAAACCTCCAAGTGCTTCAATGACCCTCTAAAACAGTGGTTCTCAACCTGGGGGTCAAGACCCCTTTGGGGGTCAAATGATCATTTCACAGAATCGCCTATGACCATCGGAAAAGACAAATTTCCCATAGTGTTAGGTTACTAGACAAACTTTGCAGCATCTTGGCGTGCTTTCGCCT
>JANHGD010003903.1:139665-152505 GCA_027560375.1 Imantodes cenchoa | reverse complement strand
GAACAATTAATCAGTGGAACAGCTTGCCTCCAGAAGTTGTGAATGCTCCAACACTGAAAGTTTTAAAGAAGATGTTGGATAACCATTTGTTGGAGGTAATGTAGAGTTTCCTGCCTAGGCAGGGGGTTGGACTAGAAGACTTCCAAGGTCCCTTCCAATTTTGTTTTTATGTTACCTTCATTGATGCAATCCACAGAAATGTAAGGATAGTATATTATAAAGAGTTTGTATGCAGTAGTGCCTACAAGAGGGGTCTAGGTGTCCTGGTGGATCATGACTCAAGTATGTGTCAATAGTGCAACATCAAGATCTGGGAAGTTATAATGATGCATTATATAACATTGGCAAGGCCATATTTGGAATAATATATACAGCTCTGGTCACCACAATGCAAAAAAGAAAAAGAAAATAATAAGCTGATACCCTACAAACCAGTGATGGGTTTCTACGGTGAAGTCCAGAGCTGTGCACTGGTAGCAGCCTGGTAATTTTGGGTGATTTTTTTCCCAAGTTTAGATGGCTTCTCCTATCATGTGCTTTTGAAAAAGCCCTCCTGCCTGCCCTCGCATTAATGCTGAACTTTATTCTTCGTCCGAAGCACAGTTGAGAAGCTCCTCAGCTGTGTTTCGGCTTGTAATGTTGTCTTGAGCATGCACGGAAGTGAAATCGTGCAGTAGAATGCACGTGCACGTGGGGATGCTCACCAGTAGCAAAATGTAACTGGAACCCGCCCCTGCTACAAACAGTACAGAAAAAAGCAAGAAAGATGATAAGGGGTTTGGAAGCCAAATATATAAAGAAACAGCTAAAGGAATTAGGTATGTTTCATTTAACAAAGAGAAGACTGATTGCAATCTTCCAATATTTGAAGGCCTGCCACTGGGAAGAGGGCATTAATTTATTCTTGTTAGCACCCGAAGGTAGGACAAGAAGCAATGGGTAGAAATTTGGCAGGGGAATATCCAACCTGGAAATAAGGTGGAATTTTCTGACAATAAGAGTTATTAAGCTAAGGCTGTGGAAAGAGTTCAGAAAAGTACAACAAAGATGATAAAGGGTCTGGAGGCTTGCCTCCTGGAGTTGTGTGTTGTCCCTTGCAGAAGATTTTCAAGAAAAGATTGGACATTCATTTGTGTGATTGTATGAAGACAGTATTCCTGTCTTCAGCAGGGGTTTAGACTAGAAGACCTCCAAGGTCCCCTTTTATGACATACATCACACATAGGTATTTTAGACAATGTGGAAGATCAAATGGGAAGGCACTTTAGCCTCCTTGATAATGTTCCCTTCCTTTCATTTCCTGTACATTTTTCTTTTTCCTCTTCATCGCTTTACATAGTTTTGCATAGTTTTGCATACATCAGTGCTGGCTTCTTCAGATTTTTCCTACTTTCCTTTCTTGTGTAGGTTGCTTGAATCTTCAGCATCACATTTATTTATTTATTTATTTGTTTGTTTGTTTGTTTGTTGTATTTGTAGGCCGCCCAATTCCCGAAGGACTCTGGGCGGGTTCCAACAATTAAAAACAGTGTAAATACAGCAATGGATAAAATTAAATAGGCGTAATGAAATCAATTATAAAATCATAAACAGTAAAATACATTAAGACCCAATATCAACAAACATTGATAGGGGAGGGGGAAGTATAATCTAACTTGTCTCACTGCCCCAAGCCTGCTGGCATAGCCAGGTCTTGGTAGCTTTATGGAAGGCTAGGAGGGTGGGGGCAGTGCAGATCTCCAATGGAAGATGGTTCCATAGTGTTGGAGCTGCCACAGAGAAGGCTTTCCCACTTGGCCCCACCAGCCGGCATTGTTTGGCTGACAGGACCTGGAGGAGACCCATTCTGTGGAATCTAACCGGTCGTAGGGAGGTATGGATAGGTCGTAGGGAGGGCGGTCCCTCAGATAGCCAGGTCCAATGGCATGTAGGACTTTAAAGGTGATAACCAAAACCTTGAATTGTGTCTGGGGACCAAGCGGAAGCCAGTGCAGCTGGCGAAGAATAGGTGTTATATGGGTGAACCGAGGGACGTTCACCACCATTCGCGCAGCTGCGTTCTGGACTAGCTGAAGTCTCCGAACACTTTGGTAGCCCCATGTAGAGCGCATTGCAATAATTAAGGCGGGAGGTGATGAGGGCATGAGTGACCGTGAGTAATGCCTCCTGCTCCAAGTAGGGTCGCAATTGGTGCACCAGGCGTACCTGTGCGAAGGTTCTCCTAGCCACAGTTAAAAGATGTTGCTCCAATTTAAGCTGTGGATCTAGGAGAACACCCAAGTTGCGAGCCTGTTGTGAGGGAGTTAATTTCTCTCCCCCAAGAACCAAGGAGGCATAGCTCTTTTAAATACAGGAGGACGGAATCAGGAAAGGTAATCAGAAACACAGTATAAAAATGCTATTGGACACGGGAAATGCTTATCCTGAACACCACAAACTCTTTTCATATACAGTAATTATACCTCAATGTATTTTAGGAGATCATGAATTCATATGCACTCAGTTACACCGTTTCTCAGTCTTTGGTTATCTTTATACAGTATGTTATGTTGATGTATTCTTAGTTCCACTGTTATATTTTAATAGATGTTGTTTATGTAGTTATTTGTTACATGCAGTGTTATACCAGCTTCTACGATTCCTGGCAGTTTATTTTAACATATCAAAAACAAAATTAAAACAACTGTTTATGGAATACAGATTATTATTCAGGTATCATGCAAAAAACCTTAAACCCACCTAATCTCTGAATGTCTGCTTGAACAGTACTGTACTGTCTAAATTGTCTTGTAGATAGCTGATAGAGAGTGTACTAGGTGTGCCTAACTGGAAAGATGTTCTTGAGTTTGGAAGCTGCAAAGCAATAGACCTACTTTAGGATCTACATCCTCTTGTGATGACTCTTTGCTACATGAATCCATGGAGTAGGCAAGTTCAACCAAAAGGATACCTAGGATACTCGGGAAGCAAGCATTGTAACCAAAATCAGCACTTTCAATTAGATTCAGACATGTATCAACCTTGGATCAAAAAAGAGATATATAGCAGTCATCTACCGTAACGTGACTACTACATTTCAGAATTGCACCTTCTGACTCATTTTCAAAGGCATCTCCAGGTAAATTTGTTACTGTAATCCAAAATGATAAGGGAAATGCTTATCCTGATTATTGTCACCAAGGCATTCCTGGGGTGCAGCAACCAGAATTGTGTGAAGGCACCATATTTTTATCTGCTTTTGCAGCAGAAGCTGCAAGTTCAAGAAAATTCCTAAACTGTGTCTCTCTTTACTTATTTAGAGTCCTAATATGACCTTTGGAACTACAATGTTTCTGGATAAGCAGTCATTCTGTTTTCAAGGAATTTATCAGAGATTGTTTATACCTATATAATATATAGTCTCCTGAAGCTTATTAAGACTTCTGTAGTATCTCTAGTTCAGGGGTGTCAAACTCGAACTTGGCCTGGGGGCCAGATCCGGCCCACGTGGTGCTTAGATCTGGGCCGCTGGACCGCCCTGGAAACAGCAAAGAACCGGCCTGTGGTGTCTCTGGTAGAAAAATGCTCTGTTTTCACTGGCAGAGTGTTGCAGCCAAAAACGGAGGTCACAAAGATCATGGGTGGCCCTCCTGATCTCCATTTTAGCTGGCAGGGGGTTGCAGGAAGCCATTGCAGCCGAAAATGGAGCTCAGGAGCCCGTTTTCACTGGCAGACCACTCGGGCCATCATAGGCGCCCCCAACACGAGTGACATCAAGCTGGCCATGCCAACACTGGCCACACCCACCCTGGCCCCTCGAGGTCAAACACAACCCTGATGTGGCCCTCAATGAAATCGAGTTTGACACCCTTGGTGTAGCTCATAAGAATTTTTATCACAAATGTATTAATCTACTGACACGTTTCTTTTCCAAAGACAAGGGTTCTTTTTTGAAAGTTATAATACTGGAAGAGCAAGGAGTAACTTGACATTTGTTAATGATGAATACTTGTGCTTACATCACTCATTGGAAAAGGCCTTGATCTTGGGAAAGATTGAAGGCCAAAGGAGAAGGGAACGGCAGAATATGAGATGGTTAGATGGCGTCATGGATGCAATGGACATGAGTATGGATGGACTCTGGCAGAAAGTGGAGGTTGGGGGAAGCTGGCATGATAGCATGATAGGTTGTGAAGAGTCAAACACAACTTAATGGCTGAACAAAAACTATTCCCAATCCAGGGATCCAATAGAGAAGTATCCCACAGTCAATGATATTGAAGGCCTCTTAGAGGTCAAGTAAAGCCTGGATGGATACACTATCAACACATGACTCCTATCAAAGTTCACCCAAAAACACAAGCAATGCCTTTTCCATCTGATACCCAGCCATGAATGCTGACTGAAGTGGGCCTAGACAATCTGCTTCATCTATGGGCCTCTACAGCTGTTGTGTTACCATCCATTGCTGCTTGGGTCTGCTATGGTGAAAACTGAGGCTGTTCCTGCCCATCCAACAGCCTTCAGGCACTCGGACAAAACTCTCATGTAGAGTTTAAATTAGCCTAATATCTCCTAATTTTAAGACCTATGAAAGAAGTTTCCTTCTAATTTAATCCCCTGCCAGGCTGGTTTAAATCAACCAGTTATTCCATCCAACCATTGCTCACACTTACTAGGGTACAGCTGCTTGTCAGGTACCACCAGGCCCAATTTGAACTCTCCCTGAACAAACTATGCCACAGGTGCTGAGTTTCATGCAACTCAAATACCCAACTTCACCTTGACTCTCAAGTCCATCTGCTCTGTGGATTAGCAACAAGAGACAGGTAAACATGTTTTTTCTCTTCTGATGCCAAGAAATAATCTAGTGCTAGGACAATATCTTTTCTTTGCAATTGCCAGAAGAACTGTAATTCTTAATGTATCCCCTGGAGATTTCTACCCTCCCAAATCTTCCAAGTTAAAACCTGTTATAAAAATATATGTTCTTAGTAGTCCCATGGGGGCAGGACATGTCACCTTCTGTTGTCTTGCAAAGAGCAAACTCCTGGGTTTGGTGAGACTCAGTTTTCTCTTTGGTCACAGCCCAAACACAGACAAAAGAAAGCATGGATGATATAAATTTTCCCCGAGGTCACCCAGGTGACATGGACTGTCTCCACTGTGCTAAAGCTCTGCTGAGAGTTCAAGTGTGACCTGCAGTTCAGCTTCTGCACAAACCTTGATTCCTCAACTAGCAGAGAAGGTGACCAGAATGGCTGGGCTGCCTCCCCTACTGCTGCTGCTGCTGCTGCTGCTGCTGTTCTTCCGGCTCCTGCCTCCAAATTCTGCTAAGAAGATTCCAATCAAATGTCTTCTGGAAAAGCCTTTCCGGATTCTGGACAGCTCTTATGGGTCTGGTGATCTGATTATTGGTGGGAACTTGGCGCTGGTACCCATGATTTTTTTCCAATTCCCAGATTTTAAAATACATCCACTCAGCATTCATTTTAAATCTAAGTATGTTTTGCCTCATAGGAAAAGATGTAAATAATTGTTTGCTTTGTTTCTGGATTCAGGGACTCCTTTCCAAAATATTTGTCGTAGTGATGTCTGCAGTGTTCTCATAGAGTTTTCATATTTGTGTGCTTTTCTCAATAAAGATCCAAATTCATGAAATAGGGCAGGATTCTTTCCAAAATTCTTCATCAGAAAGGAGATGATATAAAGTGTAAAGAGGAGCAACACCTTAGAAATTGTACTGCTCTAGGGAAGAAGTTGACTTATAATATTAATCTGGGCAGAAGGCCATGGACGGGGGGAACTCCAATAATACCTCAGTCCTTTTCCAGAGAGGGATACAGAGTTTTACAAGGTAGAACAATGCTGAATTCTGGAATTGGCAGTGTTTATTTCTAATATAAATTAGAACTTACTTCTTTAGTAAATCTGTGCTGTGACCCCCACTGGAGTCTTGTGCTCAGCAATGATTACCAGACCTGAAAAGGCTGCTCCAAGAGAAGAAAACTGATGCTGGAGTAGAAATTAGAAGTGAAGTGGAGAAGGGAGGGATGATACAGGGATAAAAAATGGTTTGTGAAATGCAGAAGGATTTTTTCCTTTCCCACAAAGTCATTCATGTCTAATCTAGGAAATTCTTTAAAAAAATAAACCTGGAATATGTTGTTCCACAGAACACTAAAAAAAGTCCCACCAGAATATATGAATTTCCCTGTAAGGGTCCCAAATGTTTTTCTCACTACAGACCCATACCCAAGAATTACCAGCAGTTCCTGGTCATGCAGTTTGCAGTCAGAGGGATCAACAAGGATCCGGATCTCCTGCCCAACATCACCCTGGGCTTCCACATCTATGACAATCGTCATAATGAGAGGGAGATTTCCATAATCTCTCTCTCCCTGCTCTCCACTCGAAACAAACTGGTTCCAGGTTACAAATGTGACAGAAAGGAACCTGTACTCTCTGTCATGGGAGGTGACAGGCCCATGTCCTCAAGGCAGATGGCCTCCATCTTCAGCATCTTCAAGGTCCCACAGGTAAGGGGCTTTACTGGATGCAGGATAGGATACAAAAACCACTGAAGCACATCCAGAAGCCAAAAGTGTTTTGGGGAAACATCAGGAGTAGAAGACTTAGAGAAGCCATGCTATAGTTGAATTCATCTTTATGTTTTGTGATACATTTTTATATCATTCCAAAGAGATAAGTGAGATAATTCTGAAATTCTGTCTTTGCCAAGAAGACTTAATTCCTGACTTTCATAAAAGTTTAGCCACTGTGGCTGTTTCAGCAATTTATCCCATGTATCAGACTGAGGATTACTTCCCTTGGCTACTTGAACTGTCACAACTACTTGTGGCTCTTCCTAAGAAAGAAAGACTCTTAAGCTTGGTCACAGTCAGCCTGAGCAGGGGGGTGGATTAGAAGACCTCTGAGGTCCCTTCCAACACATTGATTCTATAATCTATCTTTTATGGCTGGTGGGGAAATAAACCAGACAATGGGGACCCCCTTAAAGTCACCATCAAACTTTACTTGGTCTTTGAAAGAGGAATCTCCCTTTCTGCAGCTCGGCGATGGCTTTGAGATCCCTCAGGAATACAAGCCAGTTTACCCTTCCTTCTTCCGGATTAATCCCAGTGAATTTCCTGAGTGTGTGGGTTTGGTCCAGCTCCTCCTGCATTTCTGCTGGAACTGGGTTGGCCTTGTGACCTCCGAAGAGGACACTGCAGACCGTTTCATCTCATCTCTGGTGCCAATGCTGAAGGAGAAGGAGATCTGCCTGGCCTTCACTGAAACGTTGGAAGATGAGAGTCGTGAAGTTATTAGGAAGAAAGTATTTTTCAATATTTGTGTTAAAGCTGAAGTAGTTATTCTGTTCGGAGATTCCTCTACTATAACACATTTAATTACAGCTCTCTATGGTATGGTAAGCTATGAGATGTCATGTCGCAATGTTTGGATCCTAACTTCTCATTGGAAATTTACTGCGACCGGAAACATTCTTGAAGTTGTAAAGACCTTGAATGGGGCTTTGCAGTTTAAGGACCACACTGGTTATATCTCAGACTTCACTCATTTCCTCCACTCTTTAGACCCCTTGAATCACCTAGAGGATTTCTTTTTTAGGAGCTTTTGGTATTACATCTTTGGCTGCTATTACCCAAAACCAGGCAGAACCCTTGCAAAATGGATAAAACCATGTACAGGAAAGGAGAAATTACAGAACGTACCAGCTTTAGTTTTTGAAATGAGCATGTCAGGTGATAGTTACAACATCTACAATGCCATTTATGCTGTGGCCCATGCATTACATGCAGCGTTTGGATCAGGACCCCGACCAGCCATGATGAGGCCTGGAAAGAAGATCTCAAATCTCCATTCATGGCAGGTAATCCTTGTGACATTTTATCTAGTCCGCAGATATGTGTGTGTGTGTGTGTATGTGTGTGTGTGTATGTATGTATGTATGTATGTATATTCAAGGTTGACTCAGCCTTCCATCCTTCCGAGGTGGGTAAAATGAGGACCCAGACTGTTGGGGGCAATAGGCTGATTCTGTAAACCGCTTAGAGAGGGCGATAAAGCTCTGTGAAGCGGTATATAAGTCTAAGTGCTATTGCTATCATTTGATTACTATCCCAAAGTGTAAGAAGCTGTAGTTGTCATTAACCTCTATTAGTGCCTTATTTTTTTTTAATTAAATGTAGAATGCAGCCCAACTTCTTTTTGAAGTTATTGAAAATTTAAGGTAGTGAAATAGGTCAGTGACAATTAGTGCTTCCAACTCTTTTGGACAGTAACTGATTATTTCCTTAACTTGAACAAATAAAAAGCAGGCAGTGTATTGTATTTTAGCATGCTGTGGCAGGGCTCTCATGAGGCAAAACAAAATTATCTATTAATGATATGGTTAGTAAGTAGATGTTGTGTTACATTATTTTAATCTATTGAAAGCCTGAACTGTGTATTACACAACTGTTGCCAACAAACAAGCAGAGAAGACCATATTAAGAATGCTTTGCCCCTTGTATGAAATGAACATGGCCTTGAATCTTGACTAACTGGAACATGCCTAGAAGATAACTTTTTGAGAAAACTTGCTAAATTTGCTTATGGATACAATTGTTATGTTAAAAGGGAGGTGAGTTTTAGTTACATTTGAATGAGATCCACATCTTCTGCAACTGTCAAAATAGATTCAATTTTGCTCACTATTCAAGCACATTGTATATGTTCTTCTGTTTGCTTTTATTTTCCAGCTTATCACTTTTTATCAGTAAACATTTATATTATGAATATTAGCAGCTATGTGTATTGCTTTGTATTTATTCATTGTAAATGTTAGTTCCCCTCTTTTGAGAGGACACCTGTTTTGCTTTGTTTTTAAGTACATTTTAAGCAGTGTTTTTCACTTCATTTTTTAAGTCCACATATGTAGCCAGATGCCCTCTAACTACTTCGGACTGTATCTACCACAATCTTTTTTGCCTTTGGCCGTGCTGTAAAAAGAATAGTGTCCAAAGCATCTAATGGGAACTAGGATGCCTATTACTATTCAAAGTAGTATTGTGTCCCCAAATTTGTTGTTTGGTAAAGGTGAGATAGCTCTCAGAGTTCTTTATGATGTCTCATCAGTATAAGATCTTTATGGTTTTCCGATCCATTAGAGCATTTGATTCATTGCTTTTTCTATTTGAAAAAAGCCCCTGACTTTGAACATTAATAAATGTGCATGTGACTGTTTGCCATGTATGCTCATATATGAGAATTATCATAATTCTCATAATTATAAATTAGTCAAAATATTATATTAGTCAAAATAGATGCTACTCTGACTCGTATACACATACATATACATTTCTGCTGTGTTTTAATTGTTTACAATGAAGTTCTTAAAAGTTTGAAGTGGGAAATTACATACTTTGTAAAACATTCAGAAGTGGGCTAGGACAAAAACTTGACAAAATTTGACAAAAAAATCACTAAAAATTAGAATTTCTCCTGTGTTGATTCAGAATATTGCATTTAGTTTTAATTCACCTCATTGTAATGCATATTGCATAAATGTCCAGCAGCCCACATAATAATACAGTTCATTTTTTGCTGTATAACTCTTCAAGTAATTATTGCTTCACTGATTGCTGTAGTATTTCATATGGTTTGTGCTTGTATTCAGAATGGAGAGAAACACTACCGGTAAATACTGTTTTACTGTTGCTACATGGCCACTTCTTGCCTAAGATCCAGTTCTAAATAAGGTGAACTATCAATAAGTAAACTATCTTCCATTTTTGGAATCTAGTTGAAAAGAAAGCATGCAGTAGAAAAATTATTAACAGACAACTCTAGTTAAATAAGGGAAGCTTGGACTATGCCTCTTTTTAGCCTATCAGTAATGCAAAACAGGAATTATGGAAAATAAAAATGGGGTCAAATTAAGTGTCTATCACTTCTATTCTATGAAGAAAATGTAGTGGAAACTTAGGCAGTTTCGTTTAATGTGAGCAAGAAGTTCAGTACATTCTGTTAGAACTTCAGAGATTAAACATTTGATTACCTGAATGGGGGACAGAAGTGTATAAAATTTTATTTTATTTTTATGTAAAGGCAACTGGACCATCATGCCATCTGTATGTTCATCAGCAGACTAACTTTCTGAAAAGTGAATCACATCTGGTAGGGATCGAGAAACTGATAAAAGAGGTCTTTAAAAAAAGGTCCATATGTAGCTAAAAACTGTAGAAAAGAAAGACCCTCCAAATGCATTTCTATAAGACAGTAAGACAATATCTCACAATGTTTTCAGCTTTTCCATCCTAAACTCCCTGTTTAGGATGAATTACAACAGAGCTATTGTTAAGGGATTGGGCAAAAAAATCCAGAATCCATGGTTGGTATATCTATTCCCGAACTTGTTTTATGTATGTAAAAGCAAATTTGTTTAATATATGTAAAAACAAATTTTACCTTACAGTTCAAATACGAAGAATTTCTTTTAATGGTATTTTTAGAAAATTGTACAGCTAGGGGTACATCTGATGCATTAAGTAGTCACTTAAAATGCTGTATCATGTTTAGCTGCTATTAATTGAACTAGAATTTTATGAGCTATACTTAAATAGCACATGGATTTCTTGCAATTATTGGGATAATGTTTCAGTTACTAGTGTCTTAAGTTTCTGATAACAATTTTTTAAAAATCTAGAATATAAATATAGATGAAAAGTAAGTAATTGCATCTAAAGATGCAATTAATGTATATGTTTTACATATTACAAAAAGAATTCAAGAATATGAAGAACTTACCTACTTAGGGACTCCTTTAAAGTATTGATCAACTAATTAATGAAGAAACTTTGAATCAATACTAAGTTTAGAGTCAGAAAAAAAAACATAGTTATTTCAATTTTCAGCCCAAAATATTTGGGAATTTATGGGATTGAATTAATCTTGCTTAATGTGCCTAATCCTGCAATGCTATTATACATTCACTTGCAGCTTTTGTGCAAATTGTTGCAGAGACTAAATTTACACAAGAAGAGTGGTTGCTTGTAGTCTACTAACATTATCATAAAATAAACACCTCTTACAGTTAGTTCTTTCTCTGCTGTCTCTAAAAATTCAGTTGTATTTCTTAGCTAAAACAAAGACCCCTCCAAGTTCAACTTGATGCCTGATAACTTATGGACAAGCCTGTGAAATACATTTTGTCACAGAAAGACATATTGTATTCCACCCTTTTTATGTTGCACCAAAAGACCATTTTGTTTTATATTAAATTTTTTGTATAGTTTTTATATATATTTATGTAGGTAAACCTTTCGTGTGTACTGGAACCTTTTAAAATTAAATCAAGCCAAACTGCATCGGTGTATTACTACTGTTATAATTCAGGTTTTGAGTGCCCAGCTTTTTAATCTGGTATGACAGATTCCAGAATGCTTCAAACCAAATTTTCAGTGAAGTTGCTGAGCAGTAATGGTTCCGATAGCTAATTGACTTGATGTTGATATTGTCAGTCAGATCATTACAGATTGTTTCTGGTAGATTTGCTTGTACAGCATGCTGCTGTCAGAAAAATTTATGATTAAAAACTGAAGTTGAGATTCTCAGAAATTATTAAAAATGAGGTTCTTTTTCTGGTGGAAACAGCGAAATATATTGCCGTAACAAATATTGGCTACTGGTATTCAAACTGGCAAAATTAAGATATTTCACTGAACAGGAATATGAACTGCTAGGTACCATAAAGCATACTTAAGTTAAATATTGAGCAAAAACTTAGAAATTAGTACTTTATAATATTTTAGCATTATTAGTGAATAGAATCGTTGCTAAACAAAGGGCTGCAATTTGTAGTGAATATTTGTATGATTTCAGTCACCTATAAATATTCATTCTGTTGCCCTTTTTGTGGATTTTATTTTCTTTAAATCAGTGGCTATTAAAATGTGCATTTAAGATTGCCAAATTTTTCATTACAGTTACAAATGCATGACTACATTGTGCAGTGCTGCATGCATATTATCTATGAGGAAATTAATAATAAGTAATATGCCCCCGTGCATTGCAAAATTGCCTTGTTACAATATGTAGCTATTGAGAAATGGCTCAGTATCATTAACTTTGGATTTTGGAATGATTTATTCCTTTCATTGAATGCTTATATTAATACTAAGCTTTATAGACAGATACAATCTCACATTATGTATATTGATCTGTCTGTAGATTATGGAACTTTGTGGTGCAACTAGGCTGGGATACTTCGGAAGAAGCCAATTCTACATTGCTTTGAAACTTGTTGCAGTGGCTCAGTCTGGGTTTCCACTACGAATGGAAAGTTTAAATTCTGGTAAGCCTTGAAATAATGTTAAAATTAAATTTAAAATTATGCCTGTTGTCTGACTATGATATATTACTGGGCTAGTTCCTCAAAAATGAAATAAGGAACTCATAAAACTGTGTCTCATGTATTACTTGTGTTAGTGTTCTTACTATCACAAGAAAGTGGAACAATCACATAATTCAGATAGATAGATAGATAGATAGATAGATAGATAGATAGATAGATAGATAGATAGATGAGAGGTGGGTTCTAACTTGCCTCACTGCCAGTTCACTTCCTCCTGGGTTGCGTGAACATGGCTCGTGTGCGCATGCATGAATGCGCAGTGACAAATCAAAAAAATAAATAATTTATTAAAAAGCCAAAAACAAGGTGGCAACCGCATGCACAGTGCCAGAAACTTGGCTTCTGCACATGCTCAGAAGATTTTTTTTTTTAAAAAAGATGGTGGCGCCCATGGAGTGGCATTGACCGATCCTGTTTGGTGACGTTATCGTGATATTACCAGT
>JANHGD010003903.1:13720-30588 GCA_027560375.1 Imantodes cenchoa | reverse complement strand
GTTCTTTTATCTTGTGAGCCGCCCCGAGTCCTTCGGGATTGGGCGGCATATAAATTTAAACAAATAAATAAATAAATCTGTTTAAAACTTTCTAAAGTCAACAAAAATAATCCTTTTGCTGTAATTTTAATTTTATTAATTTGTAATAAAAAGCACAAATTTTTAAACTTGTATTGAAACTTTTTTAAGAATTGAAAGAAACTTACCAGTGATTTCAATAAAACTTACCAATTTAAAGGTTCTTAAACTTTAAATAAAGGTATGTATGTATGTATGTATGTATGTATGTATGTATGTATGTACATATGCGTGTGTGTATCAAATACAAAGTCCAAAGTGGTTAAGAGATTACTCCAGTTGAACATAGTCCACATAGATGACATTAGCGGTTGTAATGTAATGGAGTCTGGTGCTGTTGCAGGATGGAGGGGGTCTTTCACAAGGAGCTAAGAGACAAAGCAGGCTTGAGTCCTTGGCATGCAGAAAGAGGCCCAGGAGGGATTCCTGCTAAACCTTCACAGGTAGTTATGCAGTGTATACTTTAGTTGAAAAGATTCCTGTGTATGGAATAAACAAAAACAAAGTAATTTCTCTGAGCAATTCATTGGGTTATTCTTGGTTCCTTGCACCTGGCATATAAGCAGGATAGAATCCCATGACTTCCAGCCAATTGCAAGTTGACACAAAAATGCAGCTCCTGCCCTCTACTTGCGAAAACATAGCTATATGGAGTACACATAAGTAAACTGATAGTCTCTCTTTAACTCCAAAGAGATTTCAGCAGCCTCATTTCTGCATTCAAGTATCATTTCGAGTAATTATGGCTCATTGGAAGTTCTGCACACCAACACAGTTTTAATTATACTGTAAAGTATATTCTTCATATTCTTTTTCCTTTAAGCTTGGTTGTTGTTGTATTTAATTTAAGCACTGAGGAAAAACCTATATCAAATAATCATATGTACAGTAGATTAATAAAGGGCTTGAGAAACAGATGAAACTGAAATCATGAAAGATGTGATGGGGGAGAAATAGCAATAACTTTGCATATAATAGAACCAGCTTCCACCCACTTTCCACAGATACTCATTTTGGACTAATTAGCACTTGTACAACATAACCTGTCAGGCAGGCTTTGTTAAAATAATGATAATCAGGGAAAGTTTAGAGTGAAACGTCTATCCTTCCAATTGTGATTTCATCCGTCTACCATGTTGTTGTGATAAAGGTTACAAACAAAAATTCCCCCCCCTCCGCTTTTTAACTTGGGTTCAAAAGTTTAAAATTGGGTTTAAATATACTGCATGCTGCATCTTTGCTAAATTGATTTCATGTTAAATTACTATATAATTCATACAAAATACGGTAACATCTTAGTCTTTCATAACAGGTTAACATCCAAGTATACTTTCTGGAAAACATTTACTTTTTTTTCTTTTTTATCCTGATAGATAAATCAGTGATAGACTTTTCATTTTTATTCCTTCCATAGGATTTGTAAATGATTGATACCAGGTGTAGATATTTGTGTGAATAAAAAATATGCTATCATAGATCTATTTAATATTAAACATAGGTGTGGCCCAGCATTATGGTGAAGAAATCTCAGCATTGAAAGCTGCAGCTGGTAATTCTCAATCCTAGGTTCCAAGTATTTATTTAGTTTATTATTCTTATCCTAGTTATTACTAATCTAGCATATTTTACAACCTACTGAAAAATAGAGATATTTTCGATCTGTTCTTGACATTAGAGCTTGTGTGTTCCATGGAGTTCTTTGTAGACATGCTTTAAAATGTTATCTTATGAAATGCTGCATGAAAAGGGCCTGGTGTGGAGGAGATAAGTCACTTGGGAAAGAAGAATTGAGCTTTAATACAAGCCCATCTGGCAGTTAGCAAACAAACAGGCAACATAAAACAAATGCAAAAGTCCAAAGGTTCAGAGAGCCTTTTAGAACGTTGATATGTTTAACACAATTAATGCAATTAAGAATAAATTCTGATTTGACAAGTCAAGTGTAGGATCTCTTTTGCAAAAAAAAAGAAAAGAAAAAAAGTTAATGTCTAGAAGCAAGCACTAAGAATACACATTTTACCAGCTGCAATTTTAAAGGCATTGGCAAATAATTTAAATACTTTTAATTATTCATGTATAATGCAAACTAAATAATATTGCTTCAAGGAAGGAAGAATATATTTGAGTGAGAACATCTATATGTATATGCAACTGAATAAGACAGTTGTTTTATCGCCGTAGGAGAATTTATAATTAATAGTAATAACTCCCTATTCTTAAATCTAAATCTATACAACAAAGCTTCACTTTATTGCAGTCAGTTGTAAATTCAAGCAGTGCTGGAAAATTTCTGCTTGAAACTTTAGAAAGGGATTGTTCTACTGACACTGATGGATCAGTGATCTGATTTAGAATAATGCAGAAGCTTTTACCCATACACAGTAAACTAAATACCGGTAGTTGTGCAATAATAAGATACAAATAGAAAACAATTACATCAACTTTGCATTTTTTCAGTATCTAAATGACAGGTTTTTTTAAGGGCAAAATTTCTCTAAATTTTACCCATATGCCCTTTCATATTTAGAAAACCACAAATCCTTATGGTATCCCATTAGAGGACAGTGATTGTCCTTATTAAACAATATGGTCACTTTTCCTGTATATAGATTGTTGGGGGCAATATGCTGATTCTGTAAACCTCTTAGAGAGGGCTGTAAAGCACTATGAAGCGGTATATAAGTCTAAGTGCTATATAATGATACAGAAATCTATTCTTTAGCACAGAATTCATAATTTTCCCAACCTGATCCACAAAACCTAGGTTCTTTGATAACTTGATGTAGTTTTATAAAAAGTAATAGGCATCTTGGGTGCGATCCCAAACAACTGAAGCACCATTTGAACACCATTGGGATTGACAAAATCACCATTAGTCAATTGTAAAAAGCAGTTTTGTTTGGAACATTCTGCTTACATTCTGCGACAATACCTTTCACCCCTTCAAACAGCATCTGTCTAACCCAGATCCTTGGGAAAGACTCAATTGGTGGATAAAAATACCAAATCCATCCTAAACATCTGGTTGACTGTGTGTGACGAACCATAATAACAACTTTAATAGGTTCATTCGCATAAACAAATTACAAAAAGCACTCCATTTCATTGCCATTTTTATACGCTAGACTAGAGTTTTGCCTCTTGATCAGGAATTCCAAGATTATTATTTTTTTACTAAGAAGTTCTA
The DNA here is from genome assembly GCA_027560375.1 of Imantodes cenchoa. NCBI lineage: Eukaryota > Metazoa > Chordata > Lepidosauria > Squamata > Dipsadidae > Imantodes > Imantodes cenchoa. The sequence continues at coordinate 27,323 of JANHGD010003903.1, read as the reverse complement.
CATTTGAAAAGCCCTGCTCTGGCACTTTAATTGTCAGGACAAATTAGATGTAGCCTGTATCTCCAAGAGCTCATTCTACTTGATTGTTTGGAAACGGGGCATGACATTTTAATTCATGCTGAGCTGTGGGAAAATAGAAAATGGCTAAAATAATTTCTATTATTTCTTTTCTTTTAATAACAGCATATTTGTAAAGAAGAAACTGTTTATAGCATCCTAACCTGAGCCAAAAGGGGATATATACTTTTTTTGTATCTGTTACTTAAGGTTTTAAAAATTATTTTTTAACTAAAAACCCTCTGCTCCCTGTGCTGTGCCAAGCTTTCTCCCCTGAGTTTGGTTTTAGAATAGCTTTCGCAATGGCACAGTTATGGATTTATTCCAATTAATTTTAGATACAGATAATTGCCCCAGATTAATTTTGTATGCATTTGAACAATCTAATGATTTAGATAGAAAAACAAAATCTAATATAATTTAGATATTATTTTTTTACTTCCAAAGAATACCATTGATGTTTGTAGTTTGACAAATTGCACAAGTGGAACTTCCAAAATTATATTTAAATGTTACACACATCTGTTGTTTATGATAAAGACAGAGAAAAATTAGAAACCAAATAATTAATACCACAATCTGGAACAGATTTTCAGTAAAATGATAAACATTTTAAAGTCACTAACAAACTGCAAATTAATATTACTGAAAGATTTTAAACCTAGAAAAATAACACTGCTTGCTATATTTATTAATAGAAGCATATTCTTTATGTTTAGAATGCAATCTTAAAACATGAAATAAATAGCTAAATAATAGATGATTTTGATTTAACTTTACTATGAATTAAGTTAGTATTCATGAATTGATCATGAAAATATTTATCTAAATCTGTAGATATGCTGCTTATAATGTTTGGTGCTTTTACAATCATAGAAGAGCTGTTTTGTAATATGGCTTTATGAACTTTCTAAGGCCAAAAATTTAGCACAGTCCAGATTACTGTGTAACTACTCGTATGCAAGTCACAGTAAATAACAAATTCCACACTATACAACACACTGCATATATGTTTTTGAATATCGAAAGATCTTGGGGATCTTAAAGCAGTTTTCTGTTTATATGTATGTAGAAATGTTGCAGATTATACTATATATGTGTGACTTTGAAAATGTTTAAGTCAGAACTACATAAAAATTAAGGAGAAGAGGAAAAAGGTTACTGTAAAAGGCATTGAATACTATTATATTTTAAAACATAACAGAGTATTGATATTATTGGTTAGCATTATTATTGTAATATGTTAGCGTGTTCTGATTCCTAAAAACATTTTGATTGCCTATCTCAGTAATCAAAACTGATTTTACTACAGTAATCATGAATTTACTATTCATGAATAATAATGATTCATATGAAAAGTATGCATATGTTTATAAAAACAACATGAATTGCTAATGACATAAAAGTTTAAATCACATAAATCCCCAATTATGCTAGGCATAATGTAGTTGTAACCGGAGAGGGAAAACTCAATTCACAACACAAGTTTCAGCTCACATGAATGCCTTTGTGTATACAGCTGTACACACAAAGGTTTCCTCACAGCAAATTTAATTATTGAATGTGCCATTGAAGATTAGATTCACTAGTATGACTCCAGAGGAGTAAGTCTCATTGAATCACGACTTTCTTCCCTTGTGAAGATGATTGCAAAGGGAAATAATATACTTTTGAGTTTGACTTAGCATAATACACAAATTTATCCATAGAAAGAAACTATGGCTTACGAGCAAAGTAATTGCATTCACACTTCCCTCCAATTCAAAAGCAAACCACACTATGGCTTAATTTGATGTAGAAGTAAAACTAAATAATAATAGTAATCCTTTACGATGTATGCTTGTAATAAATGGTGATTGTGCAGCACTTCTATTTCTACCCTTTTTCTTTTCTTTTTAAAGCTATTTCTCCATGATTTATTCAGTGTGAATATTTAATTTTCTAGTTCCAAGGTTACTATCTTCCAGTTAGTTGAAGTTTAGCTTGCTCTGGAAGTATGTGAATTGAATGTATTCTCTTCCGTCCCAGTCAGATTTCTTCTATTAGTGACATTGTTTTACACATGATATTACCGTAAATTTGAAAAAAAAAGCTTGATGGGATTCAGCTTACTAATGAAAACATAAACTCAAAAAATGGCTTATTTGAAATCCTGCTTAATCTGATACTTTAAAATTATTTGACCTTTTTTTTTCTAACTCATGATTAAGCTTGTATGACGTTCATTTATATTAAAATATATCCTTGTAGGAAATGATGGAAGTATCCTTTCTGAATTAATCAATCATGAAAAACCTGTTTCCTAGAGTTTCAGCAAATTATATTAGACAAGAATTTGATTTCTATCCAGTTCAAATAACATTAAAATGTTTAATCTTGAATGTCCACATAAGTCAACATGAAGATCTATTTTTGAGAAGAACTCAGTATTAGAAAGAAGGCCTATGAATTGCACTAAAACAGAAATTTGTACAGCATTCCTGTGTTTGAGTGATGATGAATAAAATAAATTTAATGAAAAACTATTTTTCCTGAAACATTGCTCTTGGTCATGATGTCTATGCTCATAGAATGATTGAGTACAGGTACTCCTTGATTTACAACCATTTGTTTAGTCACTGTTCAAAGTAACAACAGCATTGAAAAAAGTGACTGAAAAAGTACAACTGTTTTTCACATTTACAACCTTTCTAGCATCCCATGGTCATGCGATCACAATTTGGGTACTTGGCAACTGGCATGTATTTATGACAGTTGCACTGTCCTATGGTCATGTGATCATCATTTGTAATCTTACCAGCCAGCCTTTGACAAGCAAAGTCAATGGAGGAAGCCAGATTTGCTTAATGAACACACAATTCTCTTCATAACTGCAATGATTTGCTTAACAAATGTGGCAAAAAAAGGTCGTTAAATGGGTCAAGACTCATTTGACAACTGCCTTAATTGGCAATCAAAATTTTGGACTCAATTGTGTTTATAAGTTGAGGAGTTCCTGTAAGGCACAGGTCCCCAACCTCTGGGCCGTGGCTCACTATGGGGCCGCAGGCCATTCGGAAATGGGCTGCGCAAATGGTGGGCAAGTGTATGTGCACTCGCAGCTCTACTTACATGCACAGCTCTACTTGCACAAGCTTGTGCTTAGTGCAAAGCTCCATTTGCATGAGCAGCAGGCGCTCACACGTGAAGCTCTGCTAGCTGGGGGAGGGGAAGGGGATGGTTCTGTGCGAGTGGTAGGCATACAGGCAAGCATGCACTCTCGCCCACCACTTGCTCAATCTGGTTCACCACAGCCCGGTAGTGGACTGTGGCCCGGGTTTGGGATCAGTGCAGTGCGGATATTTTAGTATCAAATAGATAGCAATAAATAGATTTCAAATCATGCTCATCATATCATTTCCACTCAGAGATGGACTACTTATTTATTTATCAATTTACTACCAGTCAAATCACCAAAGTAACTAAGTGGCTTATGTATTAAAGTTTATTTAAAGAAAAAAAAAACCTCTCATTTTTATAGTTGGCACATTGCAGCACTACTGCAGTGATAATTCCCCATTTATCCCATTCAGAACTCTTTCGCTGGTTTCTGTATTTTTCTTTAACTTTATACACTATATTATCCCAAGCTTTCTCATCACAAAGAACAGTGTATCTGTTACAATCAGTTTCCAAAGAAGAAGAATAGGCCGATCCATAAATTTTACGATCTTAATGAGGTACTTTCTTTTAAACTACTAATCAGAGTTAACACTGTAAAGAAGCTAATTGTTTAAATGTGGTCAGGCCTGAGAGGTAATAAATTATTTCTTTGTTTTAATGCTAACTGGCTATTGGTCTTTTATTTCAAGACAGATTTTACAATCTTTAAAAAATAATATATAGTTACAGAGCTTTTCATTATTTCCTAGGACCTGTTTTCTGTGCTTGTACAATGAGCAAAAGTGTCTTAAATATTTAAAACATGGTTTGTAATATTTAACTACATATGACTACCTAGGAATAAATTCAGCTGAACACCCTACTTTGGACCATGAATCTTTAAAAATTAGATGTAAGAGCCCTTAGAGAGGCAGGCAACTTTTGGGCATGTTTGTCGTGGGATAAACTTTCCTTTACAATTAGTTTAGGTAGAATGGTCTGATACCTCCTCTCCCCAAGTTGTCTTGATCACTACCAAGTGATAATTGGTGACTGAGATATAAAAAGGGGGAAATAAGCAAGATTTTCGAAGCTGAGTTTTATACAGAAATACACTGAAGAAGATACTAACCAGGGTTGAAATCCAGCAGGTTCTGACAGATTCTGGAGAACCAATAGCGGAAATTTTGAGTAGTTCGGAGAATCAGCAAATACCACCTCTGGCTGGCCCCCGAGTGGGGAGGGAATGAAGATTTTGCAATATCCTTCCTCCAGGAATGGGGAGGCAATGGAGACTTTGCAGTATCCTTCTCCTGCCATGCCCACCAAGCACACTCACCAAGCCACACCCACAGAACCAGTATTAAAAAAAAATTGGATTTCACCACTGATACTAACTTATGAAAGTTTTTTCAGGAGAATGACATAGATTTTTCATAGGACAACAATATTGTTTCTGGAGCAGGGAGAAACTATGTAACATGAAGATTGGTTTGTTATGGAAGGAATTGAACATTACCTGCCAGTCATAATAAATATCAATCTTACTTGAACTGGGATTCAGAATGTTTAGGTGATTATGTATTTAAATAAATCCACAAGGATTTTTACGTATTAAATGGCAATTGATAGGTATCCTCTATATAAAGGGGCCTAATTATAAGTTCATTTGGGATTTATTAGAATTTATATTGTAGTAAGGTTTTTTTTCTGCTGGTAGTTTTACTAGTACTAAAAATATTAATAAAAATGCCTTTTTAAAAAAGACCGCTATACCTCTATAAACTGAACAATAGAAAAAGTTAACAGATATTTTTAACAGGTTAAAAACAGGGGTGCAATGGTCCCGGTTCGCTGACGCGTGTTTTTCGGCTGACAGCCGATCGCCTAGCGGATTTAAAAAGACCNNNNCCAGGCAGGTGGGCGGAGCCTCGCCAGCCCTTCGCGGTCTTTTTAAATCCGCTAGGCGATCGGCTGTCAGCCGAAAAACACGCGTCAGCGAACCGGGACCATTGCACCCCTGGTTAAAAACTATTATTTATCTTTAAAAGATGTAAAATACCTTAATTTCTCCTTTTCAGAATGAGAAATCTTAAATATGGTAAGTAACCTGGGCCCTGTGGCTTAATAGAGAAATTTTGTAAGGAGTTTAAAGAAATTCTGATCTTAGAAGTTTTGTTAATTAGCATTTTTTTCTACCAAGGATATTCTGTCCCTCAACATGGGATGTATTAAAAATAATTTTAATTCCTAAACCAGGTAAAGGTTTACAAAAGCATCATCTTTTAGACTTATATCTCTTCCTAATATAAATTATACACTAAGGTTTTAGCTGATCATTTCAAATTAATATGAACAGGGAAATTATATATTCTGTCCAATCAGGATTTATCCCCAAAAGAAATATATCAGGTCCCACTAGGACATTGTTGAATATCATTAACCATTGTAAAATTAATACATGATTTCTATTATTTTGCTAACTATGCATTTTTAATACTTTTGATTGTGTTGGAAGGATCTTTTTAAAGTAAATATTTAATTTTAAATATTTAAAAAGTTTAATTTGTTGATTATGTCTTCTGTCTGATAGGTCAAATTTATAATCATACTTTTGCTCAGATAAGAATTAATAGCCATGACTCTTCTTTTAAGAGTCACAAAACACCTGTTTATCACCACTATTAATTGAGTTTGCTATAGAAATGTTATAGAAATAAGATAGCATTTTGTGCTAACAAGGAAATAAAAATAGGAGAAAAAAATTATTAAACTTGTTTGCTGGTGACACAATTCTAACTTTTTCAAATCTTAAACATTGTTCAAAACCGTAGAGGACAAAGGGAATGGCCTTGAAGGGAAGGACAAACTGTTGCCCTTCAAGGCCATTCCTTCTGTCTTCTACGGTTTTAAACAATGTTTAAGATTCGAAAAAATCAGAATAAGCAGGGCTTGAGCCCATTCTAAGAAACTAATCTGAGTAATTGTCACAAACAACCTCTTTCTTAGTTCAGGTGAATTGAGAGAGGGGGGAACCACATTCAGATTTGCAAGGTTCTGTTACTGTAGCTATCACAATAAAAGTAGTCCTGAGTTATATGTCGTTAATTTCTTAGTCAGGTCTATGTTATAGGGATCACCAACCCCGGACTGCAGCCCATTACCGGGCCGTGACCTATTTGGAATTGGGCCGCCAAGTGGCTGGCCGGAGTGGATACAAATGTACACCTCAACTAGTGCGACTGGCGGGCTGGTGGGAACATGCACTCTGGCCTGCCGCACACATGGCCCAGTTCCCCTCTCCCCCACCCCCCAGCCAGTGTATTGGCATTTACAGAGCTATTAGACTAAGTAGTATGGATCATAGCTACAGTTAACCTATAAACTTTCAAACTAGAATGAACAGGTTCATACCTCATAAACTAAACAAACTGTATGGTTTACAATAGTGAGTGAATGCAGCTACTGTGAAATTGTATTCTATTAAACATTAAAAGAGTATTGGTTTGGCTTAGCACATGGAGAAGAATTATACATTTTTAATTCTTAAATGAACTTTGTTTCTTCTGTGTATTTTTTCTCCTGACTGTTAAAACTCTGGAAGAGCAAGCTATCCTGCACGAAAGCAGGAAACTGACATAGAAACAATGAAAGTATTTTTGCAAAAGCCAGTAGATTTCTGCTTCTGTCAAATTCTTCTCTCTTATTCAATTGGTATTTCAAGATTACTGCCTGAAAATTGCTGCGGGTTGACTGGTTCCAAATGTTTTAAGACGAGAACATTAGTCTTTAAATTGGTACATAAACTGCCTTTTAAAAAGAAATGAATGAGCTTGTGAAACAGCGTATTGGAAGCTTAGAATAGGTTCTTGTCTATTAAAGGCCCTTCTAACTCAGAAGAAGCATCAACATAATTGTCACGATTTTCATTTTACAAAGAGCACGAAATCTTGGCAAAAGTATAAAAACTTTTTGTGGCTTGTCTGGCTTGTAGCCTAGTACTAAATCTTTGCCTCATAGATTTCTCTACTAAAGACAGGAAACCGAATAATAAATAAAATGTTATTCAGGTTGACTGTCAGGACGATGAGACACACCTTCAAGTTCACATGATTTAGATGAAGAGTGGATGTAGAACAGCACATTCTAAAACAGGGATTACTTTTTAAATTTAGGATAGGTTAACCAGGTAGTTATTTAAGTTTTATTATAATCTAGTATTTGTATTTATTTTGCTACTTCCTTATATCATGTAACCACTGTCACTGTTTATCTGTCAGAAAAAGTGTCTAATAAATTATTAAACATTTTGGATTTCATAGAAGAATATAAACTGAAAGAATTGTAGAAAGTTTTCTTACATAAATTAGTTTAATTTTAATCAGATAATTTGCATTAACATCAGTTTCCATTGGCTGAGAAAATGTATCTGGCCCAAAGTCATTCAGCTGACTCATGTTCTTGAATTTCAGGTATTAGGTAACTGTGGGGATTGAAATGAAACAGGTTTGATTGACCAATTCAAGGAAGAACAGTTATATTCAATAGAGATAAGTTCATTTATCAAGAAATCATAGACCAGGGGTGGGTTCGGGCAAACCGGTAGTGATGTCACAATGATGTCACCGACCGAACCGGTCTGTGGACGCCGCTGGTGATGTCACGATGATGTCACCAACCGGTCCGTGGGCACCGCCATCTCTTTTAAAAAAATTTTATTTAAAATTTTTTTTTTCTTTTGAGCATGCACAGAGGTTGAGTTTCGGGCACTGTGCATGTGGTCGCCATCTTGTTTTCAGCTTTTTATTTATTTATTTTCGGATTTTTTGCCACTGCGCACGAGGCATGTCCATGTGGCGTGGGAGGCAGCGAACCGACAGTGAGGTAAATAGGAACCCACCCCTGTCCTAGACACTAAAACAGCACTAAATCCAGATTTGCTAGCATTTCAATCAAAGACTTGAATTGCATTGCAGAATGGGTGGGAAAGAAAGATGCAATTTTATCCCTGCTGCCTCCCTTCCACTCTCAAAATAGAGACTTTGAAAGTTGAATCCATATCACTGGGAGCCAGCATAGCTCCACTATCTCCCCGAGAATGATTGAAAGAAACCTTTCAAATAGACCTTATAGAAACGTTGACAATTTGAATATGGCTCTCACTTTCCTGAGTAAGGCAAAAACTTTTGCAAACTGATGCCTTATATGCCCTAAATCATAGTTTCTCAGGAAACAAGATGGTTTCAGACTGCATCCTATGTGCTAGCTTTTAGAGCTGTGGACCAAGGTAGAACATGCAGATTAGGTAGGATTATAGGGAAAGACATATTTTGGCATAGACAGCAAAATGTCATACTTGTTTTCTAAGCTTGGAAAAGATTTTAAATGTAAAGATTGTCAATGTAGAATAAAATTAACCTGTCCTTCACCAATATAATTGTCCATCTACTTCATTTATTTATTTATTTATTTATTCATTCATTCATTCATTCATTCATTCATTCCACTATGGAGTTCCCAAGGGAACTTGGTCTTTCCATAATGTGTGTAAAGTATGATGCGTACTTTGAATCTGTCTACTTGATGAGAACTCTGGATTCATTTATACTATGAACCACATCATACAAAATTTGCCTCTCAAATACTCACAAATCATGGGTATAAATAATTATAATTTAAAGCAATAACTATATGACAGACTTGTCATTCACTACACATAATGCTTCTAAATAATTTCTCATAGGGTAATAAAAGTTCTTAGCAGCAAAGAATGTTTCATCTAAGGTTTGGACAAGAAAATCAACTTCGTTTTTATGGAACTTATTAAAACTCCTTTTTGTCAGTTGTTCTGGTTAAGTTCATTTGAACACAGTTCCTTTTTGGGAGAGGACACTTAGTTGATGATTCTCTATCACCTGACAATATTCTACCAACTTTTCCTAGCAACAAATCCAGCCCTTTTTCTCTCCCTTTTACTATTGTTATAAAAACTCTTTCTATTGCCTTTAACATCCTTGCAGGATGGCAATTTAATACCTAAAATGAAAAAGATTATAACGATTATTGCAGTTTATTACAGTTTAACAATTTTAAAAATAATGTTTGATTTTGGTTACTTTGTAAGGAATTAGGTGCCTTTCTATGTGAGTGTGTTTAAATAGTTTGGTGTTGTATGGTTTAAATGGATATACTTGTCCAGAAACAATTTTGCCTTAGGGTTAGGGTTAGGGTTATGGCCTCAGTGTAGACTGTCTAGCCATAATTGTGCATAGATACTGTTCACCATCTGACATACTGTTCACCATTTGCAGCTATTTGCAAATTCTATGACAACTGGGACTGTAAGGATCACACCCAAATGATGAACCTGCTTTTTCTGGTTGAGTGCAGTCCCATACAGAACAAGCTTGACCTTAATCCCAGAGTACAATGTTTTCTTTACTAAAAGCATTCCCATCTTGTGTGAATTCAGTTGTTTATTCTTGCTTATCCAGACTATTATCAAGAGTATTCAGTGTTCAAGAATAGTGGTTTCTTCCTTGAAGATAAAAGATAGCTAGGTGTCATTAACAAACTCCAGAATTCTGAAGGAACTCCCTGAATAGTTTTATGAACATTCACTGCCAGTAGATGTTTTGTATTGAATGAACAAGCAGTCCTCCCTGTCATTCAATTGCTCATTGTAGCTTTTTAGTTGATTACTGATGGCATTAGCATCCTCATCATCCTGAATTTGTGGTTATCCTTACTGGTGGGTTTTCATCAAATCCAGCAAAAGATCCAACAGGAGCTCCTCCATTACAAAGTCGAGGAAAACAAAGGTAGCAATGTTGTCATTCCATATGTTTCAGGAATATCTGAAAAGCTCTGGAGAATTTTCAGTCGACACGACACACATGTACTGTACACTTTAAACCCAAGGCTACACTAAGGCAGAAGCTTGTTCACCCAAGGATAAAACACCCAAACAAAAACTGAGCAATGTAATTATGCAATACAGTGCAGTGGGACATGTGCAGATCTGTACATTGGTGGAACAAAACAACCACTTCACAAGCACATGGCACAACATAGGAGATCAAACCCGGCAGGACAAGATTCAGCGGTCCATCTGCATTTGAAAGACAAAGGTCACTCTTTTGAAGACAGCAAAGTCCACATTTTGGATAGAGAGGATCATTGATTTGAAAGAGGTCACTTACGTTAACGTTGAGCAGCCCTCTCTCAACAGAAGGGAAGGGATAAGATATCACCTATCTCAAGTCTACATTGCATTGCTTGCAGATGCCAAGAAGACTCCAGGATCTAGAACAGGGGTCTGCAACCTTAAACGCTCAAAGAGCCATTTGGATCCATTTCCCACAGAAAATAAAACACCGGGAGCCACAAAACCTGGGTGGGTGTGGCCAACTCAATGTCCCTCACTCCCACACACACACACACACCCAGCCACATCTACCTAGCCGGTTATTAGGACAGACAACTGGTTGTTAAAAAACACCAGGAGCCACAAAACCCTTTGACCCCCTCTTCCTTTTCTTCTCTTCCGCCCCCTCCCTCTCTCTCTGTATCTCTCTGTGTATCTCTCTGTCTCCCTCCCCACCTCTCTCTCCCACCTCTCTCTATCTTTGTGTGAGTATCTCTCTCCCCCACTCTCTCCCTCTCATCCCCTGCCGTTGCCTTTACCTTCTCAGGCTAGGCAAGGAGTGACTGGGAGGGAGGGCAAGGGGCAGGACCAGTCAGTGATGGGATCACTTGACAGGGAGCCACAGCAGAAGGCCCAAAAAGGCCCATGCGGCTCTGGAGCCGCAGGTTGCAGACCCCTGACCTAGAAGGACTTGGATGATTCAGAATCTTCACAGACATCCCCATCTATACTTGCAAAGATTACGAACAGGTAGACAGGCAAAGAACCAAATATTATTTGCCCAGGTAAGACAAAGGGAATAATCTCAGTCCCTCTTCCTTTCTAATGTTAAAAAAATAAATTTGGCTAAAATCCAAGTCTGGAAATGGGGAGGAAGAGCAAAAAGAGCAAGAACACACTGGATAGGAGGCTGAAAGAAGTCGGACTCTAATCTTCCTTAAGCCTCAAAAACTAAGCTTGGAAAAGCTAAAAGCAATTCAAAGTAACACTGAATCAGGAAGAGAACTTTGGTCAGGATTTTATGTTTTATAGTAATGGGTATTACATACTTTAATGTCTCTGAGTATTTGTGATTAATGTCTCTAGTGCCATGCTCTTTGCAAATGCTAAGTGAATTGAATATTGTTTGTTTTTATGCTCCTCGAAACTTATCGACCACAGACTGCAAGCTGGTGAACCATCATGTGATCTGCTCGGAGATCTTCTCTTTTGTACGATTCTGTGAAAGGTTAAAAATAAGATTCTGGGTGTGCTTTTAGAAGTGCAATTGGATTTTCTCCACAAGTCATTGTTTTCACAATAAGCTGCTTAAAACAGTAGAAGAATACATTTTCTGTTTAATATAATTCAATTTAATTTAATTTTGGGTTAAACATAATTTACAATTAAACTTCTTATATTGTTCTGACTTGGGGTGTGTGTATGTGCAGTGGTTTTTCCTTAACACATATATCAACTCATACTACAATTTATAGGAGGTGGAGTTGTAGATGTTCACTCTTATCATTCCTGAATTTCTTGATTTTTTTTTTTTACTTAGAGGCTGTGGGATTTCTATCCATCCCACACACAGAGATTAAAGTACTGTGCACTGGGAGGTAGTAGCAAAGAAAGTTCTTTAAAGTTGCTGTATCAACATTGGGGTTGATAGTCCAGCCAGCTTGTGTAGTAACACAGAGTCCCAGAGGATAACTGGGAGAAAAGTGGAGAAATATTTCTTCTTCATCCTATAGGCCCAGCCCTTACCATTGAGTCAATATTAAACATATAAGAAATAGAACTCCATGGAGCACCATAAATAATTGGCCTAGGAGTATTTTATTTTATTATTTTATTTGAAAATATTTTTAAAACTTCTTTGCAATAGTAACATGTTATCAAAGAAGCAAGAAAAAGTATGAGGGAACAATTATTTTATTGTTTATGACTTATGGAACAGACACACGCAGAGAGAGAGAGAGAGAAATCCATGAATAAATGTTTTTAATGTTACTGCAAAATTCACAAGTATTTTGCAATTATTAATTGTAAAAATCTGATACAGAATATTTTATTCTGCTTTCAAATTCAGAATAAAACTGTATAATCTTCATGTTTCTTCAGCACAAAATGGGACATATTTGAGAAAAAGTAAACTCAAGACCTTCAAGTAATCCAAACACTTTGTTTTGGTTAAAGATTTCCATTTATGCACCCTAATCGAACAAGAATTTTATTGAATTCTTTTGTCAAAACGTCTCTTTATCTTAATATCTGAAAACCACTGTCCAAGTAACTGTGAGAATAGAAATTTCTTTGCGGGCACTTAACTATTTTCAAGAACTAAAGTTATTGTGTAATGTAAATGTCATTCAGTAACCTTATTCATCCATGTAGTTTCATGAACAGTATTCTGTTTAAGATGTTCTGATAATATGTTACATATTGTGGTAGTGTTAATTTAAGCTACTAAGTATTAAGTTTGGGACATTCAGTTTTTCAGTATATTTTGAGCAACACATGTATTTTCATATTTATCCTATAGAATAGTAGTCTAAACACGTGACTATGCCTGTTATTCATCTATGTTTGTAATTATTATTTCAAGCATCTGAGCAACAGTGCTGACTATGATGAGGGTATGTTATCTGGGTTATATTAGGATTTTAAAAAAATACATGTACCTTGTTTTCCTAGTTTTGTAGAAACTCAGCCATCATAACTGCTTTATATTATCCGGAAATAAATGTCTAAAACTGATTAATCCAGTGGTGGGTTGCTGCCAGTTTGGACTGGTTCTTTAGAACCGGTAGCAAAAATTTACCGCTGCTTGCCAAACCGGCAGTGATGTGTTGTTGTGTTGAATAATACTTGTTATATGTTCCTGAAAAAGTAAATAGTTGAAGAAACCATTATAATTTAAGAGATCTGTGTATTCCTTCCCAATATACCATCACAGCAATCTTGTGAGATAGGATAGGAGAAAAACAGTTGCCCAAAGTTACCCAAAGAAGTTGATTGTTGAGTAGCGATTTGAATGTCTTTCTAATCCTGAACTAATATTCTAATCCTGATACTTTACGGCCTCTTATAATTAAAGTGCACATGGAAAATGGCACTAAAGAATTTAAAAGAACTTCAGATTACAGCCAAAAAACAATTATGCATAACTACATTGAATCTTCAGAAAGGAGATTGTCTTTTCTTAAAGATGGTTATCCATTCCTGAGTCCTATGGATATGGGCGGCATACAAATCCCAATAAATAAATAAATAAAT
>JANHGD010003902.1:52886-64586 GCA_027560375.1 Imantodes cenchoa | reverse complement strand
ACTTTCAAGTTCCTTTTAAGGTTTGGGTACTTCTTAATATAATTTAGTATAAATTAATAATATAAAGTTAAAACACATGTATATTTTTTGTAAACTATGATGACTATAGTAAACCTTGTCAATTTTAACTTGCAAGACAAACTGATCTAAACAGTGCAGCATAATGATAATTATTAAGAAGTGATCTTGTCTAAAGATCTTAAGAAACTATCTATCCCAAGAAAGTCCAAAATTTTAAAGAGACTTTAACATCCAGTAAAAGGAAATAATTTAAAGTACTACCTTGGAGGCTGAATCTTGAATCTCTCAAACACTTCTGGATAAAGTAGTGGGAAAACGACCATCTCCTTTAAAGCTGAAATATGATCAGAAAGTCCACCCACACGATCAAATCGAACCTAAAAAAAGGAGACAGTTGGCAAATGAAAATAATAAAAATCATAGCCAAAGTAAAAGCTAAATATTACTTATGCTGTCCTTACTAGTATCTTTTAAGTTTATTATCAGTATATTAAAGAACAGCTCAATCTATATGTGTCCTGGAGTCAACAATGACTTGATGTCACATAATTAATCAACCAAAGAACAGTTAAATTAATTTTAAAGGAAAGGTTATCTACATTCAATTTTTATGTCAGAATGCAAGACATCAAATCCTTACTGAAGTGTCTATTTGCATTGGATCAACATCAGCCAGGCTTGCTCCAATTTTCATTCGATCTCTGTGGATTCCTTTCAACTCATCTTTTTGAAAATTTAGCGGAAGGCACCTAATGTGAGAATTAATAAGTTGTTGAAAGTGCTGAAGTAGAAAGTACAATTTAATTTAGCCAAAGTTTAAAACCCTGAATATAAAAATAGATGTAGGTTCATAGTTAATGTTAAATTAGAAATCTGTTTTATATATCAGTATATACAATTCCAATGAGTATATACAATTCCAATGAGACAGCTGTTAAATCCTGGTAGCATTTAATTATGAAAAGCCAGAATTTGCCATTTTCTCACGACAATATTTTAGACAGAACCCTCCAATGTAATCTCTGGGAAAAAATGCACTTCCCACTTTGAATAAATACCTGCTCAGTGCTTTGTTGCGACTCCTTTTCCTACGTCTCTCAAAGCGTTCTTCATCATCGGATGATGATGAGGTAGTGGAATCGCTGTTATGAATTGCATGCTTTCGCCTATTTTTCCCCCCAAAAAAATAGGTATGAAAATGCATGTTGTGGAAATATTAATGTATTAGTAAATATATGCTGAATACGAGCGTAGATATGAGTGGTTGAACCGAGTAGAAAAAGGGTGGACGAATAAGGAGGTGTAGTTAAAATCCATATTGGATTTCCTCCATGAATCTACACTGGCTAGTTATGGTCAGTCACTCTGAAAAACATAGACTGACAAAGCAAGCATAATTTTAATTTATACTAACAAGCTGTTAATTGATTCTGCATAAGACAGTATGTAAACCAAACCTCTCTTGAAAACAACATTATGAAGACATATATGTAGCTCTAACTTAGCAACCACTCCATTACAATGGAGCTGAATAAGGAGTCAAAAATCCTCAAAAATCTTGAAAAATGTACAAGATACTATCTTCAAGATACATATGAAGCCAGTATCTTTCTTCCTTATTTATGCTGACTGGAATTTCTGTTTACAAATACAGGTAGTCCTCAGTTTCCAACTATTTTTAGCAACCATTTGAAGCTACAATGACACTGAAAAAGTGACTTACAACCATTGCAGTGTCCCCATGGTCGCAAGATCAGACAATTAAGTTTATTCTATAATAAACTTTTGCTAAATTAATCATTACGGGGTATAAAAGCAGCATCTGAAGCATTGCTCCTATTGTATCTCTTGCACACACAAAAACATACCTATTTATCTTTTTACAGAAAGGACTCAGTGGTCCTGCAGGACTAAAAGGGAAACCTCGTCTTACTGGAGAGGCTGCATCATCATAAAATAATTTCGGCTTCTTCTGATGCCTGGGCTCTGTTAATAATACCAAACATTTTTTTAAAAAAAAAGAGGTTAATATTCTTGCTTCTACAATAGAGAATCAGAAAGCATGTAGCAAATCATTTGTTTACCAAACAGCCAAACATGCTTAATTTTAACTTGTACAAAGTTCATTTGTTAACTTCTTGAAAGACAACCAGAAAATAAATCCCAGGCAACATTCGCTGAAAAGTTACACAATAAAGATGTACAACTGCTTGAAATATTAAGATGGCAGCCTCCCCACAAGCACAACAAAAACAGATTTACGGCACGAAGAAACTTTTCCAAGTAATATATTCAGAACCACAAATAGAGGACATATGAACCAAATTTAAAAATAACTCAGAATGTTTTTTTAAAGCTTCCAACAAAGCAATACAAGCAACAATTAAATGGATTCTAGCAATCTGGCTAGCCTGTACAATTACAAAATAGAGCCAACAAAGAGCCAAATGAGTTCATTTCAGCAGCCATGATCAAGGTTATAAAAGCAAAACTGAAATTTTCTGGTTAAAGGCTTGAAGCATCTTCCTAATTAACATGGTTGCACAATATGCGGTTCTGCATTTAATCAGGCCTACAAAAACAAAGCCCAGTAAATCTTTATGAAATCCACAGATATATTATGCTTTTGTACTTGGAAATCTTCCATGGGGAAAAAAAGCATACCGCACAGGAACATAACATTACAAGTCATAAACTCTAACTTCCAAAAAAACATTAAAACTGCAGAATTTACTAGAAAAAATTAAATCTTTTTTTGTTGAGAGCAAAGCAGTATGTTCAGTCCTTACGTATGTGCTTAACCTCCCCCATCCTCCAAGCAGAGAAGGAATAGAATCTGTCACTGATCTATTAATGCCTTTTTCAAGTTTCAATAAGAAAAAACTTTTTTTAAAAACCTAATTATGGACCTTAAAATAACATGGAATAAAATGCCTCTTTTTGTCTTCAACTTAGAATGTTTATGAGGAATTTGATTCAATATCAACAAACAACAAATAGATATTTTGATCTTGGAAATTTGAAAATTTATAGTAAGTAAACGAGACTTCCAGGAATGGTATAAAAGAAACCTACTTTCTGGTGAGGCTTGATAACGTACAACAGTTTTTCGCTGTCGGAGATCATAGCGCTTTTGGTTTTCTTCTCCATCTTCATCTTCATGGTCTTCAACTTCTTCTGAAGATTCTATTTAAAAGAAAATAAATTGCTTTAACTTTAATAAAGGTTCTGAACCCATAACAAATTTCACAATTGCTACATGTAGCTTTATCACCTACTTCGGCTAGGAACATACACATTTATCAGTTTTATTTTTTTGCTAGAAAAAAAATCAGCTGTCAATGTCCAAATCAAACCAGATCCAATTTGAAGCTACCTCAAAGTTTTAATAATGATCTGAAGGAAACACAGATAATTTCAACCCTCGGAAGAAGGTAATGGCAAACCATTTCTGAAAACATTGCCCCCCATCACTGAAAATACCATCCAACAATTGCAGAGACCTGATCCAGGCAATTGCCAGGAGTCAAAACTATCTTGAAAATAGGTGTAGGCACACATTTGCAAAAGTGAAATATAGTAAGAAGAGTTTTAGTGAATCCTCTGACAGCACCACCAAGGATTAACCTGAAAACTCTGGATAATCCATTCATAAGACCAGCTGTAATGACAGGATCAAGACTATTCTATTTAGATGTTCCTACAGAAGTTAACCAAACACTTTTCAGAAGTTTTGATCAAAACATCTTTCATTTATTTACTCATAAGTATATCTCTCACACTTTACCTGCACTTCAAATTTTCATATATAACAGCACAGTTCTAAAAAGTAAAAGCTGCACAATAACCTGCACTTCCATCCTGATTGTCAGAGGTTTCTTCATCCGTCCTTTGGATAGCTGGTTTCCCTCTCGAGTACATATCAAGGTTTCCCTGGAAATAGCATAAAATCTTATTTAAGTAATCTGTCTGTACATGATATTTCTATGTCAATTACAGTAGATACAGTAAATGAAATCAGTACAATTATTGGACTGCGCAAATCTGTTGAAAAAGATGTTTCATAATGTACAGATTCACACCTTTCTGAGCTGTATTTATCTCACACAATTGCTTCGGAATCCACTACTGGTTGCTTGCACATGTGTTTAGCCTTTGGCCTGATCTAGTTTGAGGATGCAGAGACAGCTCACAGCCATTTCCAAAGCCTTACAAACAGTACTTCTAGTGTAATGATTTTTTGGGGGGGCGGACAGACCTCTTGCAGTTATAAGCGCATCTTAGAATTATTTAGAATTTGATCAGGTTATGTTCAAACTATTAAAGCAAAACAAAAAAAATTGGTACCTCCACAATAATGAATGTACACTTACTCCTTTTCTACCATTGAACACCCCAAGGTCTTCCATCATTCGTCTACGGCGCATCTTCTTCATATCGTCCATTTTTTGTAGTACAGCTTCTGCAGTGCTGACAAAGTATGCAACATATAATTAAACAAAATATTAATGAAGAATCAGTTAAACAAAGAATGCCACAATATTGTACCTTCAGTTCATAGAACGCTAGAACTATTAAATGCAGATCCAATCCTGTGTATATCAACAGACAAGCAATAATGTCCCTACTTGTCTATTTCTTTGTTCATTTGCATGTTGCCCATTCCAGAAAGGTTGCCCTTTTCCTTACTCTTGGAGCTCCTTCTACCATTAAAACACACACACACACACACACACCAAATACAAAATGTCCTGCCATTTTGGAATGGGGGGAAAAAACTAAAATTGTAATGTAGGTGTATGTAATATTTTCCAAGAGAGGTATATTTGGAATTTTAAGAATATGTGGTAGGTACTCTGAGAAAATGATTATCATGGCAGATATGGTTAGTCATAAGCACTCATTTACCAGGAAATAAATAACGTGGATCTGCAAAACTCAGGGACATTCTAAAGCCACTTTCCAGACATCTCCAACTACAATTTCTAGTCAGAGAACTTAATTCAAAGAAGTGCCAAAC
The DNA here is from genome assembly GCA_027560375.1 of Imantodes cenchoa. Classification (NCBI taxonomy): domain Eukaryota; kingdom Metazoa; phylum Chordata; class Lepidosauria; order Squamata; family Dipsadidae; genus Imantodes; species Imantodes cenchoa. The sequence goes on along the minus strand of JANHGD010003902.1, from coordinate 59,545 downwards.
TACTCCCAGAAAAAAAATCAGTGGGTAATGGGGGAATATTCCAGAGGTATTCAGAATAGTCCATGCTCAAATTAGCGAAGCTACTATTTGTGTTTGCTATGCAGCATTCCAACATCCTATTGATTTTTCTTTTATTAGAAGCTTAGTTAAGTTAGATGGTGTAAGGATCTACATCAATCAAAATATCTTGTGAAAAAACCGACGTCCCTAGGCATCACACTATAGGTAGTCCTAGACTTACAACTGTAATTGAACCCAAAATTAATTTCTAAATCACAGTTACGTGAATTTTGTCTCATTTTACAACTTTTGCCACAATTATTAATTGAATAATTGCAGCTGTTAAGTTAGTCACACAGGTGGCTAAGTGAATCTGGCTTCACCATTGCCTTTGCTTGTCAGAAGGTCGCAAAAAAGGATCACATGATCCCAGGATTCGGTAACCATCATAAATATGAAGCAACTCCCAATCGTCTGAATTTTGGTTACATGACCGTGAGGCTATGCTGCAATGGTTGTATGAAAAACAGTCATGTCACTTTTTGCAATATAACAGAAACAATCTAAATGAACTGTTGTAAGTCGAGGACTATCTGCATTTAGGTCTTAAAAGTGTCTGTTTAAGAAGCAAAGAACTAACCCTGGAAACAGAGCTCTGCCCCTCCATGTAATATGACCCTATTTAGTTTATGGTCTTCCAAAATGCCTGCCACTCCCAAATGCAAAAAGGAAGACCAACTGATCAACTGGAGCTTCCTATTTTTTTATAGAAGGATCAATCAATTATGGAGGAAATAAAGAGATAAAACCACCTTACTTTGTAATTAGTCTGTCGAACAGAACTGACTGGTTCATAGTACTATAGCGACTTCGTCTAATTCTACAACTGCGACGGACTTCAACATCGCCGTTTTCTTCTGCAGCATGTTCTTCAGGCTTCCCATCTACTCCTTTTTTCAGAGACCTGGTTACAGGAACCTCGGCTCCTAAAGTAAAATAAAGAATTTTCCTTTGCTGCACTTAGCTTGTTTCCTAAATTAAGGATCATCTCAATTAAATTCATTTTATTTTCAATCTTTATGTTGATACCTTTTTAAAATTGTTTTTGTCTTCAAGGATACAGTTCCCCAGAATATCCAAATTGCCGGTAAATTTGACAAGCATTCTCCACCCATATATCATCCATGTAATAAAATTAGTAGCATTTCAGTTTAAGAGTAACTTTCTCAATGGAAACAAAAATACTTTATTTATCAGAATAAAGTAACTTTGCATCTAAAATAATACTTTTCTTTTCCAGTCTTTTTTTTACTGCACGCTTCTGCTTAACCTTTCACAAAGCTAACTTATCCTGATTGCAAAAAAAATGTGTTGAATGTCATAGCACAAGGCATTAAAAGTTGTTGCGGTGGTGAGAAATCAGAAAACTTTAGGAGCTTGACATTATGTGAATGGAAGTACAAGTAGGAATAGACATACTGTACATACATTCCACCCTTACGATTTTTGAGTCTACTTTTCAGTTTCAGCTATACATCTCCACATGAACCTTTTCCATACCACAATATTAATTATCACTACCACTTTGGCCATTTGCTGTGAAGGTTCCCTGAAACATTTTATTTCCTTTTCAGAAAATCATTCACATAATTACTTTTAGTTAATTACTAAATTAAAATGCATCCATCTGTATATGTATTTACCGAACCATGGAAAATAATGTCAAATTCATTAAACATTAACAAAGTGTTTTTTATTTTAAAAAACTCTTTTATCATCAAATAAAAATTCAAAGGGTGACATTATTTTAAATTTTTGCAAATATCTCCAATACTTGGCAAATAATTTTGATATTGTGAACCTCTTTGATAGTGTGGAGGGACTCGGGGATTCTTTGACCACACTAAGAAACACTGTTCTAAGGTATAGGCTTTGGAACAAGAGGCTGAAAATAATACATAGGCAAGATATTTGAGACAAAAAAAGAAAAACACTTATCCTGCCATCCAAAAATATGAATAACCTGTGGACTGATTATTAACCGATGTACTGATAAATTTATTAAGAACCCTGAAGCCACATTTTGGCACAAGCAAATCCCAAGAGGTTTTAGCTAATTTTCAGTTTTCAAATGAAACAACATCCAGCTGAGCAAGGAGTGACAAGGTTGAAGTATAAATATTCCTTGTCTCCTCTCTGCAGTGCTGGGGGTCATATCCTTCCCTCTTTCAACCACTGCTATCACACCATGTCTCCAATCTTTCTAGAAGCTTCCTCTCCTCTCCCTTTTGCCACCCAATTTCGGGGGGGGGGGGGGGAATCAACCTTTATATTTCATGTAAACTATAATACTGGAAATCCTCCCCTCCTCCCCCGAGTTTGAACATGGTTTGGCAGAAATAGAATGTTTTGCATTATTTCAAACCTCCAGCCACCAAGGCCACCTTTGCAAAAGTAAACCCAAGGATGTTTTGTATAAACGATGATTCTCTGAACTAGAAATTTCAGTCAATGTATTTGAACCTCTGCAGCGTATCCACAACCAACAGAATGTGTATTTTACTAGACGTACCTTCTTCACCATCTTCATTCTTTCCACCAGCCTGCATTCTAGCCAGCTGCCTGCACAGAAGCAAAGATATCAAGATTTTATCAGCTTGACGTACAGCTTTCATTTGGGTCAGTACTAGAATAAGATTTAGTATCAGAAGAATCAAGGGGACTTAAAATAAAATAGTTTATGCCGTTTCAGTTTCTATACACTTCCTTCAGTTTCTATATACCTCCTTATTACGATTATTCCATTTTTTATTTGCTTTGTTACCTTGTCTCTGCTATATATTTTCTTTTAGTTTTGTTTTTTTAGAGTTTTTTTCTGGTTTGGGGGGTAGTTTTTGTTTATTGAAAAACAAAAAACACCTTACCGAAAATTGGTTATGTAGTTTTAGTTTTCACTAAATTACAGCTGTATTGCAGAATATGGACTTCCAATTTGAAAAAGAAAAAAAAAATGCAGCAAAGATGGTTTTTCAAAGAATATAATAAAATTAAAATGTTCTAACAGTATTGTAGAAGATAAAATATGAAATACATTTTAATTTGCTAGTCTTCCAAACATCCTTTTAAAACATTTGTGCTTTTCTTAATTACTATAAACACTTGTTGGAATGTACTATTTTTAATTTTTATTCTTTATTTCTGTAAGCTGTTTTTAGAAAATAAGGTTTTTAATCAGAAAATTATTTCCAAGCCCTATAATATTGCTGTGCTCTAAAAGATCCAAGTAAAACATAATTTTTCCAGACAAAAGAAAAAAAATACCTTGTAAAGTGTTTCCTGTTAATTCCATTCTCACTCAGTGTTGACATATTTTTGTCAAAGCTAGGGCTTGAATAATGCGGATTATTTTTCCTCATAGATCTTAAGGTGTGCTGCCTTGTAAAATGCCCACATTCTTTGTCTGAAGAGAAGTCCTGAAGCAGTACAATAAGGATAATTAAGAACACAGTTAATTATGTTCTAATTCTGAGGTGTAACAATTTTATTTGAAATATTTAGGCACATTAATTCTGATTTAATACTTGTGTAAGTTATTAAAACAAAGTAAAGATAGCGGGAGAAGTGATCCCTCAAATGACCATGTCTTAAGCCGCTTAAGTTTTAAAAGACAGAAACAAAATTAGGCTGTACCTATACATTCACAACGCCAACTAATATACCTCTGGTATTTCCAAAAGTATTCTTATAAAATTATCCAAAAATTCATTAATCAAGGAAACAATTTATATTTCTGTCTTATGACTTGCTGAATATGGAACCAGCCACTAAGAATTCCATTTATGTATGATTTACCACCAACACATACAGTTCTTATTGCATCAGAACAGGTAAAAATGATTCATTAAAAGCAAGTTCGATAAAATCAATGTAGAATCTTCAATTCCATATTCTCGCAGAACATTAGGTAACCCTCTATCACATGTATGTAACACATTATCTGAGAATATGATAACTTCTTTTATATCTGTAATTCACTTTTGTATTTCAACTATATTAATTACCCAATCATTCTGACACTACCTCTTGTTTCATAAACATACAGGTAATTCCAAAGTTATGACCATTCATTCAGCGACCATTCAAGTTACAGCCATAGTTTCCAAAACCTCATGAGAAGGCTGCATGTCATTTGAACAAGCCCTCATACAATTTGGACCAGGGTGTGGGGTGAGATGAGTGAACAGTCTCTGGAAAAATGCCTGGCATAGCCAGCAGCTGCCTCATGAATGGCTGGGTAGGGCAAGCTTTGTCAGCAGAAGCAGGAAGATAGCTAGGATTGCAGCTGTACCAGGGGCCATAAGCACAGGGCAGCAAGAGCAGCAGAGTGGAAGGAGGCCAAAAGGTTAGATTTTGGGGAGGGGGGGGGAGAAGAGAGGCAGGTGGGGGAGTTAAAGAGTAGATAATCCCTTACTTTTACCAAGATTCAGAGATGGGAAAGACCAAGCTGGGAATAGTTTGGATCAGTTTGAATCCTTGGCTAGTGACCAGTGGGATTCAGTTTACAATACAGGTAGTCCTTGACTTACAACAGTTCCTTTAGTGACCATTCAAAGTTACAACGGAACTGAAAAGTGATTGATGATGATTTTTCACACTAATGATCATTGCAGCATCCCCATAGTCACCTGATTTACATTCAGATGCTTGACAACTGGTTCATATTTATGACAGCTGCAGTGTTTCACTTTGTAGAATATGAAAAGTAATTAGCTTTTAAATTAATTATGAGCTTTACCATCCTTTTCCCCAATTCACATAATATGATGCAATGCAATAAATAATCCAGTGTGTTGTCAGCTGACAGATTAACTGTAACAATACACTGGAAAATCAGTCAGCAGTATTTAAAACTGAGAAATGCCAGTCTAAAAAACAAAAAAGCGGAAAAGACACTTCAACTCTATTTATATTTTGATCAAAAACTACTTTATTCAGATTTAGTATCCATTATTTAGATATATCCGCAAACTAATTATTCAGAAAATATATCTATTAAAGTTGAATGACCTCAAAAGATTTCTTTAGACAGTATCTCTGTATACTATCTCTATGTACTTATATTTTCAGCAACATACTCAATTTATGGTAGCTTCTCTGATATTGTGTTCAAATATGCTTGACCACTTTTTTACCCTTTATGAATTAGAGAAACTGCTTAAATTACTTTTTTAAACATAAGGGAACTAGAAGCTTCTAGTTAGTATTTGCATGAAATGTGTATTTGTAGAATATTGCCAACTGAAGATTTAAAATTTGGATTTAAATTTGATTAATAAAATTTCTCATCTCAAATGACATGTTTAGTTTCTCTTGCATTTAATAATTATACTTTTTCATAATTACAAACAATTTTTCACTCAAAGTAATCCTTAAGTGTAACATTTTTTATAAAATATATTTCTGACTACAACCTTTTCTAGAAAACGATATAGTACCGTATTACAATTTGTCTCTTAATATATTTTTTAATCTCCTTCATTACTCTTCAGTCTTGCTACTCAGAACAAGAACTTGTAGATTAGTTTTCTGAAATCTCTTCTTAGAGGCAGATAGCAGACTGGGACATATATTTTAATAACTTTAGAAATAAAATACAAGTTGGAATATTCTCTACAATAGAAATGTGTATTAAAAAATTCAGAAATTAACATTAATGGTATGAAAAGTATTTTGAAAAATTAGTTTCCCAATTATGTTCTGTGCTTAATTTTAAATGTACTAGAATGTATTAGAAGAAAAATCCATCTGGTTCAGTTCCAAGCTGGGAGAGACACTGGAAACATGAAAGCTGATTGGAAAGATGGTTTATTGATGAAGCAGAGGATGTGATTCTAGGCAGCTGACCAAATGGAGTTGAGAAGGGTAGGGTTTTATACCTTTTTTGGGCTTTGTATTTGAGCTCCCTGTTCCTGTGCAAGAATATGTCCTTTAATATTCTATTGGCTGTTGTCAGATTCCTATGGGGTCATGTGGGGGGAATCATAGCTGGCTCTATGGGCAAAAGAGGAAATACACATCCTAGGTGCTTGTCTGAGCTAATTTTGTCAACCTTTTTTTGTTGCTTATCTAAGTTTCAGTCTTGACCCAGTCTTTCTGAATGAAATTACCAAATGAATTACCAAATCTGCATCTATAAAAGCTGGCCTCCTCAGTTTCTGCTTGGGGGCTATTAGGAAAGACTGAGTCTGCTTTCTGTCTTTAGGAGCATATTTCTCCTTTAGGGAAATATAATATTATGCCTTTTTAGTATCTCCCAAAATATTTCATTCTTCTGGGGGGCTAGGTGCTGACTTTCTATAGTACCATTGCATTTACATTACTGTTTAAATCAGTTCATGAGCTTTTTCAAAATTTCACACATGCAAGACATTTTCAATTTCTAATTAACTTTATTTCATACATACTGTCATACTATAAGCCAGGGATCCCCAACCTTTTGGACCTCAGGGACCATCAAGATTATCATTTTAAATCCTGCGGACCACCAAATTCATAATTTTAAGTCCCACAGACCTCTAATACGAATTTTTTTAAAAAAGATAAATACATTTGTAAAATAATGATCAGAGAACTTCCATTTTATTAATATGAAATGCACC
>JANHGD010003900.1:131865-144989 GCA_027560375.1 Imantodes cenchoa | reverse complement strand
TTGCTAGTGTTTATGCTTATATCAATAATTTCCATCTTGTATGTACTTGACAAAAATAAATAAATAAAAAATAAATAAAAACAACAACAACGAAGGCCTTCTACAGTCCTGCAAACAAGATAATGTAACTCTAGTTTTTGTCACTGTGCCTGCATCCGGGAATACTGTTATCCCTTGAGATGCCTCTGGCACTTACCTATGCCATGTTCAGAACAGCTCTCAAAATCTGGCTATTTCCCCAGGCCTTGGTTTAGAGTGGTAGTGAATTCTATATGTGTTTTTTTTTTAATAGTTGCTTTTCTCCTAGTGTTTTGATGGGTTTTTTTTTGTTTTATTTTTTATTGTATGATGATTTTTACAATACATCACTCAGAGCTGTTGCAGAGTTGAACTACCCTACACATTTCTAAAATAAAAAAGTATAAATTAAATGAGAAATCTGTAGATCAAGAAAAAGAAGAAAATGATTTTCATTTAATTTAGATAAACCTTTTAAAATCTAAAAGCACTGCTTTATTTCTTGATGGAAAATTATTATTCTACTATGTTATATTATTTTAATATTTCCTATTCATATTTAAGTACTACAAAATGGAGCTACTATTTAGGATATGACCAAAGCTCTGAAATCACATTAACATGTGTGCACTCAAGTTCCGGTGCCTTAAGGTGATGCTTTCCTGATGTCAGTCAGCTCACAAAATACTTGTGGCTTGTCTCCACTTCTGGGATTATGCAATGTAATTTCATGTTGGGGAAGCCATTTGAAGGATGCTACGAAAAGATTCCCAAACACCCCTGCAAAGTGTTACTAGATCTCTTGAGGTTCCAATCCCTGGGGTATTGGGAGGGAAATCTGGAAAAAGAAGGTTATGGCAAGCTGGAGAAGATTTCAGACAATGGGAGAGGAGTCAATAGTTATGGTGACTAACACAATGGATCCTCTGAAGCTGCTATTTAGTTTATGGTTGCACCTGCTGGTTTTTCCCACTGCTTCAGTTGCTGTACTTGCCACTGTGCTTGGCTTCCATGAGACCATTGCTCCTCTCTCTGCCCTTGTCTATTACTGCTGTTGCTAGACTGCTATTGCTGAACTCTTTCTGGAACCACTATTTCTTCAGTCTCTTTTTTTTTTTTGTAGATGCCCTGTTAGGTTTACAAGTTATATCTTCCATGTTGAATTTGTTGAACTTGCCTCCTCCACAACAGTTTTTACACACACACCAAAATTCTTTGTACTTAAAGTCTTTTGAATGTTTCTGCTCCTGCCAAGATATATAAAAAAGGGAAGTACCTGAAAAATATGAACAAGATTTTTCAGTCAACACCAGATAGAGGATGTGCGAAGTAAGACTGTGCAGATTTTCAGCAGATACATCTTTTTTATGAAGTCTCAAGAGAAGCACTTCCTTGAAGTTGCTTTGTAAAACAACATGGCATCCTTGCTTCTATAAACAAAGCAATGGTGTTGCTTCAAATGCTGGTCAAAGCAAACAGAGGCATGTCTTTGCTCCATGTAGCAGAATAAATCCTTGGATAAAGCATTCTATAAAATCACATCACTTTCTTGCTTAAACAAACAGACTGCTTCTATATAGTAAGATATCTCACTGAGAAAAATCAAAGCCATCCTATGTAGTCTTAATGGACAATAAAATAAAGGAGAAAATGTAAAACATTAGAAGATGCAATACTGTACAATGAAGAATAGCTGTTTTTAGTACTTTTCTGCAAGCTTGTGCTCGTGCATTTTTATGGACCCAATCCACAATGCTTGCCAGAAGCCTCAATGGAAAACTGTGGATTCCTTCTCCAAGGTCCCCGAGATTCAACCACAGATTGCATATCAATGGAACAAATTCCTTCCTGAACTCCTCCAAGAAAGTTTTCATCAAAGCCCTATATATTCCTGTTTCTTCCACCCCATAACAGAGGTTAGATAATATCTCCAACATACTATGGAATTAGTTCAGAGAGGCAGATCTATGTTAGTCTCACCTCTCTAGAGGACTGAGAGATATGTTAAAAGATTAGCAACCAAACTGAATGAAGTAATCCTACAGGAAACCAGCAAAATCATTTCAGGCTACAAGATTGCCAGCTAGTGGCATTTTTCTTCAAATTGCTATCCCAATACACATTACACATTACAGTAATGTGTCCTACATTGCCTACAAGGAAAACCACTCCAAAGCATAGTACCAGAAGCCATCTTTGGAATGCCTTAATTGAAGGAGGACATGAAGATTAAAGAATGCAGAGATGTGCCTCAGGAAATGGTTATTTGACCATTCCTGTGTCAGGGCAAGGAAGTCATGTGGATTTGCTCACAGTGTTGGAGTGCTTGCTTTGAAAACGCCCTATGTCCATTCTAGGCACTCCAGGTAGGACTCAAAAACCTTTACCAGATCCTAAAGAGCTGCTGTCTATGTCAATAACATTTATTTAATACATTTTTCCCTGCTCTTCTCTTTAAAAGTTTACGATGAGCAAGAATAATAAATTGAAAAATGTAGTGTTCATTTAAAAGCATGATATAAAAAATATATTAGAGCAAGGGTGTCAAATTCAAGGCCCAGGGGCTGGATCCGGCCTGCAGGGTGCTTAAATCTGGCCCAGGGGGCTGCCCTGGAAACAGCAAAGGACAGGCCCACGTTGTCTCTACCAGTGAAAATGGAGCTTGGGAGGGCCGCGGGCAGCCCTCCTGAGCTCCATTTTTGCTAGCAGAGGGTTGCAGGAGGATTGCAGGAGGGTGTCACAGATGAAAATTGAGCTTGGGAGGGCCTCCATTTTCACTGGTACAGGGTTATAGGAAGCTGTCACAGTTAAAAACAGAGTTTGTGAGCCTGTTTTCACTCACCACAGGTGCCCCGATATGAGTGATGTCAAGCTGGCCATGCCCACCCTGGCCCCCTGAGGTCAAACACAACCCTGATGCGGCCCTAATTGATTTTGACACCCTTGTATTAAAGCAATGGGGGAGGGATCAACAGCTAGATATGGGAAACTGTTAACACTTTTTTTGAGAGAGGAGGTTATCCCATATATTTTAAAACAATTGATTATATGCCATTTCTTGAAGAAGCGCTACCTCAGAGCTATTTAACAACTTTAGTTCAGTCTCAGATCTCTTTTGATCTTTGATTCTTACTAAAGGATTTTAACAAGATAAAAAAATTAGAAAACAAAGAAAATAAGCAAGAATAGTGAATAAGAACATAGAAAAAGAAATAGAAAAGAAAGAGAAAAAAGAAACCTTCAATTTTGAGACAAGGTGGCATCCCAGTCATTGAAATCCCTAGACAAAATGGATTATCTGAATTTTTGCCAGTCAGGGCTAGGAGGTGGTTATGGGATGGAAATGCCATTGGTCGCCCTAGTGGATAACCTTTATCAGAACTTTGGTGGGGGATTATGTCCCTCTTGGTGCTATTAAACCACACAGTGGTATTTGGTATCATAGCTTTGGTTTACCTTCCTAAACCTCTTATAAAGACAGGGGTCTGAGGCATTGTGCTCAGTGGTCACAGTCTTTCCTGAGTGGGAAATTCCAGTATACAATCACGGAGGGCCAGCACTCAAAGCCATGTTTGACTGAACTTGAACCTCACTTCAAGGTTTGTGGAAAATACCACTGAGTTTGGTGCCCTCTGTTATTTAACATCTGTATGAAGTTGTTGGAAAAAGTCATCCAATGATTTGGGATGAAGTGTTATTAGTAAATAAATGACACTCAGTTGCAAGTGTCAGAAGAACGAGTTCAGGGCTGCCTCTTAAATCAGGCTGCAGCCAGCTGTCTTTAACCACCCCCTTTGCTTCTCAAGGAGTCTCAGTGAGCATCTTTGTTCTGCTCTCTGTTCTACTCATTTAGTTCAAGGGCTTGGAGGCCATGCCTCATAATCTGACTCTTCTGGCTGTTCTGATAATGCCTATATTTGATCAGCCTCAGATGATTCCTGGCTTAGTATCCCTTGAAGCGGACACACCACAGATTCAACTGGAGCATCTTCTTTGGAGTCTCGGGCTATGACATGAATAGGATAAAATAAAATGAAACCAAATCTTCTAAGACCAGGATTTTCAACATCCAGGAGCTTAAACTATGGAACTCTGAACTCTGTTGCTACTTCTGAAAGGATTGATTTGTGACCTGATGGGCTTTCTTGACTATTGCTTAAACTATTGCTTAAACTACAAGTTGAGGACAAGCCCAAGTAGCCTTTCCCAGGTTCATTTTATGTGCCAGTTATGAACCAGATGGAACATGTTACTTTGCTTGTGGTAATTCAAGTTTTGATCAGTGCTCAGTTGGGATGGAGGTACCAAGCTCTATGCAAGATCCCCTTTGGAATCAACCAAGAAAAAGCAACTGGTCCAAAATGCAGCAATTGAATTGTTGACAGGACAATCCTGTTACAGAAGAATTACACCACTATTCAAGTCACTGCCCTGGTTAACAATGGCTTCTGGGCTCAGTGTAATCAATATCTGTTGCTCTCTCTCCATTCAAAATGCTGTTCATAATCCACAAAGCACTATAGAGTGAAGGACTGGATTATATCAGGCGGCACGTCACCAATGTTGAATGTTCCTATCTGGTAAGAAATGAGAAAGTCCCCATATGTCAGGCAGGAGGAATCACACAAAAAGTTACTTCAGAGAAGTTTCTTTATTAATGTTCACTTATAGACGGGAAGGTTGCCAGACTAAAACACTAATCTGCATAACCATTAGACACCCTGATTAAGGAGGTTCTGCCCTGGTTCTTTTCCTGCGTAACAAAGATTCCAAGCTGATTTACCTCTTTGCTCTTTGAGAAAGACCCCCTCCCTCCTGAGACTCTGTACTGCATTCCATGACATCTTTTATCTGAGGTGCAGACTCTCTGCTTTTGGAATTCCAGGTCGCTGAAGATTTCAGCTGTCCCTCCCCTCCTGGCATTTGTAAAACTGTTGAAACAAGACTTTTCCATGGTGCTTTTAACCAGAACTGAATATTTCTGGGACCAGTTGGGGGATTTCTGTTAATGGTATTGTATCTTTATTTTTGTTTTTATTCTATATTTGACTTTGTTGCATGCCATCTGGAGTCTATAATTTGGGCAAGTGGCAAAAAAGATAAAATAATTAATGCACTTTAATGATCTATGTAAAGGGTGAGAACAAATTAGAAAACTATTTAAAATCAATAAATGTCCAGGAGAAAAGAAAAGACTACATCAAGCAAGACTCGCCCCTCCCAAAAGAAAGAAAGACAGAAAGAAAGGGGAAGGAAGGAAGGAAGGAAGGAAGGAAGGAAGGAAGAAAGAAAGAAAGAAAGAAAGAAAGAAAGAAAGAAAGAAAGAAAGAAAGGGGAGCTATGATTTTTCTAGTCATAGAGACTGAAGAGATGGAAAATATAAATACTGTAAACCTTTTTAATTTACAGAGAGAATGAGAGTTTCAATAGTTGAAATCTTATAAATGTTGATTTTGAATATTCAATTACAAATTGATCTGCAGTACTTTGTCTATCAAAATTAACTGCACTATCCTTGAAATGAACTAATATAGCAAAAACCCACAATCAGTTTAATATTTGTGTTAAGATATTGAAATACAGTTGGAGACAAATAACTTACATCTTAAATAGAAAATCTGCAAAATCAAAACTGTGGTCTAATCCATAAAACTGGGAAGTGGCTGAATATGAGAAGGGGAGATATATGAACATATGCACAGGTTTAATAAAATCCATCCTAAGTCTTTAGATCATGAAGCAGGATCCTGAACAAGTACATCGTCCTTTTAAAGCGACCTTCTCAATCACAAGATCCACACAGAGAAATATTAGATAATTTTCACAATATTGAAATCGTTTTATAGCCTTCAATCACTTGAATAGTTGAGCCCTCAATCAGCTGAGGTTAAAGTGTGATTCTGAAGTATCTTTCTGGAGAAGCCTTCTGAAGATATAATACACATCCCTTTGCCTTTACGGATAACTTTGAAGAATCCATTGGGGTTTATCTTTAAAACCATCCATAACATCCAAAAGAAAAAAAGAATATTTATGTCGGAATGCCGTATTTGCAGAGGGTTACAGCTTCTCAGAAAGAGAAGGAAGCAGTTACTTACATTTTCTTGAACTGCATCTCTTTAAGAAAAGGGCATCAAAGTAAAAGAGAAGCCAATGACACCAGATAACATTTAAAAAAAACTTATTTAGGTTCTTTAGGTTTGATGGGCAGATTTTCAAGAGTCCTAAAACCTGAACCTTTTCAAATTGAGGTCAAATCAAAGGGAGATTTTTTAAAAGCAAATATTTTAATCCGTCCTGACTTCTTTTCTGTTTGACTTGAGGTCAAGTACTTCTACGTATTTTGTTTTAATTGTGTTAGTTGGAGATGGCGTGTTCTGAAATTGGAATGCTACTTCCAATGGATGGGGCAGAGAGCCTCATTGGTCTTCAAGAAATATCCCAGGGTCCCCTTTTGAAAAAGTTGAGAGGGCCACCAGGAAAAAATAAAAGGAGTTTTAAAATAAATATTTATTTTAATTTTCATTTGCTTGTATTAATGAAATAGGAAATGCATATGTAATTTGATTCAAGGAGCTGATGGAAAGAGGCTGGACCACCCAATAATGTACAGGTGGTCCTCAACTTACAACCATTCATTTAATGATAGTCCAAAGGTACAACAGCACTGAAAAAGTGACTTACGACGGTTTTTCACACATATGATCATTGCAGCATTCCCGTGGTCATATGGGCAAAATTGGGATACTTGGCAACTGTTGTGTATTTATGATAGTTACAATATTCTGGGTTCATCTGATCAACTTTTGTGATCCTCTGACCAGCAAAGTTCAGATTCAGATTCACTTAACAACCATGTTACTAACTTAGAACTGCAGTGATTCATTTACTAACTATGGCAAGAAAGGACATAAAATGGAACAACATTCACTTAACAACTGTCTTGTTTAAGAACAGAAATTTTGGGCTCAATTCTGGTCATAAGTTGAGAATTACCTGTAATGACTTCTCTCCAGTGTGTAAAGGCTTCATTATTCACTTAAAGGACAGTAAAAAGCAATTTCAGCAAACTTTTATCAGAACAATCAATCAGCTTTATTTTCCAAGTTCAGGGACACAAATTTAGCAAATCTATTAATGCAAGGAAGTCCCCCTCTTCCCTTACTGATAATAATTCGAAAGTAATACTTTTATTTTTGGACACACATAAGCAAAAAAGTATCCCTGGTTCCACCAACAAACTTTAAATCTCTGCTTTCGCCTAGGGGGGAAAAAAATCACTATTTGTAACTGGAGTTTCTGGGAAATGCTTAGAAAACTTAGTTCATTCCTTTATTCAATAATCCTCACCCTTTCCCCTCTCCTGGTTTTATATTAAATTTTTCTTTCTCCATTCCACCATTCCCATCTTTGAAATAAATGGATAAAGGTCAAGGGTTTTAAAATCAATTCATAAGATGATGTAAATAATAAATTATAAAGCAGATATTGTGTTTTGCTAGATGCCACATCCTTTCAGTTATTTACGTTTGGAAAACATACTGCCAGTGGTGCCTCATATATTGAAGGAGTTCTAGGCTTGATCTTAGTGAGGCAAATAGAGACATAACGTCTGGATGGAAAAGGTATTTTCTATTTTACAGCAAGTCTGCTTTTATAGAATCAATTATATCCTATCACCAAATTTAATAAATTGGAGCAATTTATTGAAGCATTTTAAAAAGCCCACTTACAGCTTCTCACTACTATGACAGGATGTTGTTGTTGTTGAGAAGTAAGCTACGGAGGCATTGTTTGTTTTCCAACAAACAATGAATATGAATAAACAAATGAATATTATTCAGGAGAGGCTCATCGCCCAAAAATCCAATTATGAATTCTGGAATTAAGTTTAAATCTAAGTTTTGATTTAACCAAGAATGTCTTGATACCAAGGCTGAAGTTGTAAATTTATTTGTGAGATTTATATTATATTTATATTATAAAAAGGTTAGGGTTAGGCTCTAAATAAAGCCTTCATTTTATTTATTTGAAATAGGGGAAAAAAAATCTCATCAGGCATTGCTAAACAGGATGAAGTGGGAGATTCAACTGGACAGTTAAAATAACTAACTGAAATGGTCAAGGACAAGATTTGTGCTGTACGTTGGATTTCTCCCCCCCTCCAAAGTTACTTCTGGATTGGATAGAACAATACCAACAAACGTTTGGGTTGAGAATGGGCGTTGTTACTTACCTGATACGCCCCTTCTCATAGGGTGGAGCTAGCCTCCAAGGATGGGAAGACACTGCCTACTAGCCAATCAGGACCGAGTCTGGACTATAAAAGAAGCCTCTCAGCATATACCCCCCCTCTTTAGACGAGGGACGACGTCCAGACATAGTTCTCCCGTAATGCACAGAACTTTAATGGTTAACTATATACACACTGTAGAAATTGCCCAGGAGTAGACCCCAATAAGGGCGGGTCTTGGAGGCTAGCTCCACCCTACGAGAAGGGGCATATCAGGTGAGTAACAATGCCCATTCTCCATAGTAGGTGGAGCTAGCCTCCAAGGATGGGACATACCAGAGCCCTTGTCCCTAGGGAGGGCAGCTACTCCTGTCTTGGAACCTCTGCTCCTGTGACCCCATAATGTAATACACTGAGACCAAAGGATGCCTCCTGAGAAGCAAAGGAGTCCAGTTTGTAGTGGCGAACAAAGGGGATCAGAGATGTCCATATCGCTGCCCTGAAGATCTCTTCAAGAGATCCACGTGCCCTCCACGCTGCTGTTGTTGCGGCACTGCATGTGGAGTGAGCGGTCACCAACTCTGGATGAGGCAGGGACAAACAGTAGTATGTGGTAGAGATGGCTTCCCTGAGCCATTGACCAATGGTCACTGAGGAAGCCTTGGTCCCCAAGGGCCTCCGTCCTTTTTGGAGCTGTGCGTTGGAGCTGTGCGTTGAATGTAAGTGTCCAAGGACCTATGTATATCCAGGAGATGCCAACGTCTCTCCGTGTCCAAAGTTGGAGTCTGATAAGAGGAAGGAAGCACCAACTCTTGTGTCCTATGGAAGCAAGAGTTTACCTTAAGGACAAAAGTGGGGTCCAGTCTGAGGATCACTGCATCGGGCTAGAAAACACACAGGTCTCTTTGGATGGACAAGGCCGACAGTTCAGACACTCTGCGGACCGATGCTATGGCCACCAGAAATACTGTCTTGAGGGTCAGTTCCTTGATGGGGACCAACTCCAGGGGCTCAAATGGTGCATCCATGAGGGCACCATCTCCAGGTCCCAAGTGGGGTACCAGTGAACCACCGGGGGACACAGATAGGCCACACCTTTGAGAAACCTCTGGACCAGTGGATGAGCAGATAGAGAAGGAAGGGCCCCACAGGTCAGTATGGTAGAGAGGGCTGCTAGCTGCCGCTGGAGAGTATTCGGGGCCAACCCCCTCGCAAGGCCCTGGTGGAGGAACTGTATGACTCCAACAATGGAGAGGTCAAATGGGGAGTACCCTACTCGGTAGCACCAGTCCCTGAAGGCCCGCCAGGTGTCCCCATATATCCTGTTCATAGAGGGTCGCCTTGAGGCCAGCATGATGCCCAATAAGTCTTTGAGGACCTGGCGGTGCCTCAGAGTGATCCGCTCAAGTGCCAGGCCATCAGCTGAAGCCAGTGTGGGTCTGGGTGCTTCGATGACCTCTGGGCAAGCGACCACTCTGTCGGCGGGATCCACCATGGTGGTGATGCAGACATGGTGATAAGGTCTGTGAACCAGGGTCTCCTTGGCCAGTGAGGAGCGAGGAGGATCACCTCGGCCTTCAGTTGCCGAATCCTCTGGAGGACCCTGGGGATCAAGGGAAGAGAGGGAAAGGCATATAGGAGCCCCTGTGGCCACTGGCACCTGAGGGCGTTCGTACCCTCTGCTCCTGGAGTGCGGTAACATGACAGGTACCTGGCAACCTTTGCGTTCGCTGGAGTGGCAAAGAGGTCCATCTCTGGTTGGCGGAACCTCAGGACCAATTGTTGGAATATGGTGGGGTGAATGCTCCATTCTATTTGGCTGATGTCGTGCCGGTTGAGCCAATCTGCCGTAGAATTATCAGTGCCAGCGATGTGGTATGCTACCAATGATTGGAGGTGCCGCTCTGCCCATAGCCCCAAGTCCTTCACCTCAGCCATTAGGCGTCTCGACATTGTACCCCCATGCCTGTTTATGTGTGCCTTTGTGGTAACAGTCAGCCTGTGAGGCTCCAGGAACAGTGATCCCTTGTCTATTGCTGGCGATGTCCACCATACGAGAGACTTATGGATAGATCTTGGCACCGGAACCCTGGAGGCGGAGGCGCTGTGGCCTGCTCTCTGAAAGGGGTGAAGAAACCATTGCAGGTTTCTGGAGTGCAGGTGTGCCCAAGAGGTGATATGTATTACGGATATCATCTTTCCCAGGAGGGAGGAGAGGGTATGGAGGGAGACCTTGTGGGATGATTGGACTTGCCTCACCAGAGATTTTAGGTCATCCCACCTCTCCTGGGAAAGGGACATCCTGCATTCCAGGGAGAAAATGACAGCTCCTAGATGGGTTATTCTCGTGCTGGGTACCAGGTGACTCTTCTCTCTGTTCACCAAGAATCCATGCTGCTGGAGCATGTCCAGTACTACTTGAATGTCTTCCTCCTCTTGGCGCAGAGAGGACGACTGGATGAGGATGTCACTGGACCCTGACTGGGATGGAATGGAGGTGGGCTGCCAGGGCGGCAAGAATCTTAGTGAAGGCCCTCGGTGCTGATGAGATGCCAAACAGGAGCACCTTATATTGATAGTGCGCATCAGTGTAGGAAAACCTTAGGTATTGTCAGTGGGAGTCCCTAATGGGGACATGTAAATAGGCCTCAGTGAGGTCGATGGAGGATAACAGGTCCCCTTCCCGGATACCCTCCAAAATTGATCTGAGGGTAAGCATCTTGAACTTGTGGTAAACCAAAAATTTATTCAAACGTTTTAAATTGAGAATGGCCCTTCAAACTCCGGAGGGCTTAGGAATCACAAATAAAATGGAATAAAATCCCAAACCCTGTTGCCCCTTTGGAACCCTTTCTATGGCCTCTATATGCAAGAGATGTTGAATGGCGCTGGCCATGAGGGCTCATTTGGAGAGACAGTTTGACAAGGGGCAATGCAGAAAGAACCTCGGAGGGGTGCGGAAAAATTCCAACTAAAGGCCAACTTTAAGGGATTCCCTGACCCATTGGTTGGATGTGGTCTGCTCCCATTGACTGGCAAATAGTTGCAGTCTACCCCCATGGGAGGAGTGGTGGAATGTTTACTTGTAATGACAGAAGGGGCAACGGCCAACCCCCCGAAAGGGCCGCTTAGTTTGACTGGCCCTGGGGGGCCGTTCAGGGAATGTGCGGTATCGCCCACTGGAGCTCCCTCCAGATTGCCACTGGGACCCCCCCGTAGTACCAGTTGGACCACCCATAGGAATGACTGGCTGCCCTAGGATTCTGCCTGGGGGGAGGAGCTGGCCTGGAATTACCCTTTCTGGTGTTGGAAGGCAAAAGCTTTTTCTTGTCCTTAGTCTCTATGACTATGGGTTCCAAGGCGGGCCCAAAGAGTGATTGCCCTGTGATGGGGCAGTGGCCAGTCGCCATTTATGTCTAGCATTGGCTGACCAGCTGCACAGCCAGTGCATCCTCCTGGCCACTATGGCCAGACCCATGGCTTTGGAGGTGAACCGGGCTGCCTGTAAGGTGGAGTCAGAAAGGAACTGAGCTGCCGCCAAGAGTTTGTTGAAGTCCTGCTGTGCCCTAGTGTTCCTAGGAGGCACGTGGTCCTGCAGGGTGTGCAGCCACTTGACCGAAGTGCGAGCAAAGAAGGATGCTGTCGCTGAGGCCCTTACGGCCCATGCGGCCACCTGATGCATCTTCTGGAGAGTCATTTCTGTGCGCCGGTCCTCAGGGCAAAGCAGTTCTTCGGAGTCCCCCGGAATCTGGGCATTAGTGTAGAGGGCCAGGACAAGTGCATCCACTGGTGGGGTGGGCATGTGCTGGCCCAGCTGCTTGGTAACATTGAAAAATCTTTTGTTGTAGGTGTTGGGTGCTGCCACTGCTTCAGGACTGCATCCACAAAGAGAGGAAGCATGGGGATCTCCTCATCCTGAGAGGTGGTCTGCTGAAATGGAGGGTCCACCTGGGTGACTTCCCCAGAAGAAGCTGTCATAGCGGCAGGGAAGTTGGCCGTGGCATGAGCCTTATGCTATAGGGACCTAAAGAGTCCAGGATGGAACAGGCCCGAGGTGGATGCTAAGAGGGGTTCCAGTTCCTCATCATCTGAGAGCTGAATGTCACCACCCTCTGGTGCAATAGGAAAGTCTGGGAGATCAGCAAGCTCATTAATGCAGGTGCCTTCGGCCTCCACTAAGGAGCCCTCTGATGACCGCGGGGAGCGGTCCCCTTGGTCCAAGCGGAGTGGATGGTGCTGATAGTAGTCTACCTGCGGTTCATAGGTAGGTTGAGTCTGGGCCGAGCTGACCATATTATGCATGGCAGCTGCCAATCCTGCTCTAATTGCCTCATTAATCCTTTCCTGGACCTGTCTACTCTGGAGAGGGTCGGCAGGTGGGGGGCTCATGTTCTGATGAGGCTCAGGACCTTGAGGCTGCTCAGGAGCTGCCCATACATCTACCTGTGGGAGGCATAGCTCAACAGTATCTAAAGACATCAAATCCAATGCCCTGCCTGATGATGGACGATGGGGAGGGTGGTTCCCTGAATACCTGGGCCTAGTAGCCTGATTTTCATGGCCCCTCCCCTCTGGGGATGCTGCGTGTGGCTTCTGGGCCATAATGTCTGAGAAGACCCCTCAGTGGCTCTGGGGGCACCCCTCTGGTTGATTAAGGCTGGTGGGGGAGCGGTCCCTAGCCCCCGTGGTTGATGTGGTTTGGGAGGATGCTCCTTTCTTAGAGCTCTCTCCCTTATTAGATTTTTGTTTGCTCTTGATGGACTTATCCTCCATGGCTAGGAACATGACCTCAATACCGGGATGACTGGCGAGAGGCGAGGACTGATGATGCACCTCAAGAAGGGTCTGCTGCACAGCCCGCAGTCTTGATCGG
>JANHGD010003900.1:93109-105586 GCA_027560375.1 Imantodes cenchoa | reverse complement strand
AGCTATTATGGCAAAGGGGAGGGAAATTAAATCTTACTTAAACATAAACTTAAACCTTATTTTCTAAGTTAAAATTTCAATCTTTAATACTGTCCAAACAGAGGGGAAAGAGTTTAGCTCTAACTACTTGGTAAGCAGAGGAAGGGGGGAGGAGTGATAGAAGAAGGAAGGTATATATAAGTATAGTATTCAAGTTCATAAGTTTCAAAATAATATATACACAATCTTACACACAAGTTAAGTTGGTCCCAGTCCTTCTTATTTACCAATTATTGTTTGTTTGTTTTTCCAAGTCAGGTATATCCTTGTGTCTTTGTTTCCTCTCTGGATTTGGTTTTACGATCTTACAGTTTCTAAAATCCTCTTATTCTCTTTGTAGTTTGTAGTTCTTTAAATTCAGGTTCCTACTTAACTGAGTCTCTGTTTGTCTGTTCCGTAGTTTGTAATTAGATCCTTGTGGTTGCCTGCGTTTTCCAGTAATGGAGTCCTTCTCCCTTCTTTTCCGTCGTAACTCTTCTCTGTTGTCACCTTTATTGTTATATGATCAGGCCCCCCTCCGTTTCACAATCACCTATTTTTGCGCTGTTGTTACCAGTAAGTAAGTAAGTGTTCTTTTCCTCGATCTTGAAGCAAGTTTATATCCGGATTTGTTGATTTTTAGCCAAGTTTGCTCTCCGTGTGGGATTTCCGCCGGCACTTTTCTGCTCCACTTTCTCTCGCCGCTGACCCCTCTCTTGAGCTCTCTCTCCTCCCTTTCCTTCAAGATCGCTTTTGGCTATCTATGTCAGTATTGTTGTTATTCTCTTCGCAAGACTTTACCTTTAAACGAAAGTGTGAGAGTCAAAGTCCTCCAGATATAACCGATCGGCTTTCTTGTGTGCTTCCCAGCTGGTGTGATTAAATGGAGCTTCAGGCCCGCTGTGCCTTTTCCAGCACAAACCGGACGCTTTTACCCCTGGTAGTAGAGAGGATCCTGCACTCCGCGGGTGAACGCCTTCACCACGCTGATGCCTGGAAGTTCCTCTCCTCGCCCACGTCGCCCTTCAAGCAAGCTGTGCCTCGAAAGGTCCCAGAAATAAAAGTAAAAAAGCAGCCTTTGAGGACTGTCGTCCTCTTACAGCTGCTCCGCTCCACGTCGTCACAGGAAGTCTATCCTGGGGCATTTTACCAATGCAATTTTAATCAAATACTTACATCCCACTATCCACAACCTCAAATAAAATGTGCTTAAAACATGGTTCTTTAAATAACCTTGCACTGAATTCTATGAAATCTGGCAATGCCTTATGCTCTCTAAGGAGAGATTTTCTGCAACGTTCGTCCCATTCTGATGAAAAATAAACAAGAAACTGTTTTTCTCACACTGGACTATGGAATGGAGCTTCTTTTATTTAAAATGTGAGGGTTTTTTGAGTATTCATGGAATAGCTATTTCTGTGCTCTGGACTGGTTCTGTGAAATCAGTTTGTTAGTTCTATTCGTTTATTACATGTTGGTGAGAGAAAAGAAACCCCACAGATTGGTTATATTTTTACCATTTCTTTAGCAATTTGTCAGAATTTTAGATCCTTTATATCTGGTTTTTCACTTGGGCAACAGTTTCATATTTGATGTCTCAGTGGTATGCTTGAATTAGTACAAGTGATAAGCATTCCACAGAGGGTAACACAATTATAGTTGGATGAAGGATAGAAAACACTAGAAAGTTATGCTTCACTTGCTTTTCATATATTTCAAAAACACTGTTGTTGCCAACCATGACAAGGGAAAGCACTGTGCATAAAAATATATCTCAATGAGTTAATGCTTATCAGAGGTTAATGTCAAAAATGCAGAGTTGCAGAGTAAGTGAAATATGTACCGAAATTAACTTGAGAGCAGAATTCAGGGAAATGAAATGGCAAAAACATCCTGTTATTCTCAGCAGCAAAAACAACGAAAACAATAACGAGGATAATTATCCAAAATGTCTAATGACACCGCACAATAAAATGTAGCAATGGATCACCAGCTGACAAATGATTCAGAGCCTTCTTAGGGTTGGTTTTCTCCAGTTTCTGAGTGTCGGACCTATGAAGGAGGCAATTAAATGGAAGCAGATTCTTATTCCAAGCTCACTGAAGAAAGGATGTACTATATCAGAGGAATATGAAATTTAAAACATAAGGAGTTGACGCCTGTGGAGCATATTCTCTCAACCTTCATATTCAGTCTTCTTTATTTTTGTTTTAAACTGGTGAGATGCCATTAGGTCAATGCTGACTCTTAGCAACCACATAAATAATATCCACCTTTGTCCTTCAGGTCTTCCAGTGGTATATAACCTATTGCCACTGTGACTGAGTCTATCCACCTTGTTGCTGTTTGTCCTCTTCTTTGCACTATAGACTTTCCAAGATGGAATGGGACAACTCACCATGGCCCACTCGGTGTGGCCAACTTACCACAGGACGACTCACCTTGACTAAATCATCCCGGAACAACTTGCTGTGGGAACAATTCTATGTTCAAATATGTTTTAATTTTTGTCATTTACATTTCATTTTGTCCTTCCTTTTGCATCTTTCTTTAATAATTCTATTCCAACATTTCTTCAATAATAGTTGCCTTACAGCGAGCTGGCCATGGCGTGTTGTCCCGCAATGAGTTGGTGGTGGCAAGTTAGTTATGCTGAATTGGCCATGGCAAATTGTCCTAGGTCCTTTTTCAGAAAGCTAGGTTTTCAAATAATGGGTCCAAAAATATAATAATTTGCCTTCCATATTCCTTTCTAATATATTGCCTTGGTTGCATGTATGAACATACTGTAGGTAGGTAAGCTAATAATAGAAATATTGTCATGTGCAGGAATTGGATCCAGGGGAATATTTGCTGGAATGCTCTTTGTACCTTAGCAATAATTTCCTCTTCCTCTTTTCTGCCTCCTCTGCTTTCAACTGTAATTTCAATTGAGGCTTTTATTGGTCTGTTTTATTGCTGCCTGTTTGATAATAATCTTATTCTTATGTCATTTTGTTCTAACCTCTAAATCTTATACATAAAGTTCACACAATTTTATCACAATATTAAACTATTGCAGTGCAGCAAGATTGTGTTTTTCATCCAACCCTGAGCAGATATTGGAGGGGGGGGGGGAGAACAGGACCGCAAAGCAATGTTTAGGGCTTGCAGACCACCCTATCTAGAGAAAGCCAGTTTGTGAAAGTTACCTTATTTTTTTTCTCCATTTCCCTTATTCTTCTACTGGCATCACTGCCATTTAATTGTTCCCTGTTCCAAAAATAGACTTAGCTTCAAGTCTCAAAAAAACAAAAACAAAATCAAGTAAAATAAAGCAATTTGCACAATCAAAAAAGGAGAAAATAAAAGACAACAAGCCATCTGACATTCATAACTTGTACTGTCATAGTGAGCTCCAACTAAAATAATCAAGGAGAAATTAATTAGCTGTTAATTGCAGGTAAATTGTATAAGTGATTGCAGAAAATCAGGTTAAATTAAGCATTACTTTGGAGTCCTAGTTAGACGAAAGTTAATGGGCATAAAATTCATGTGGTTGCCCAGAAAAAGTTTTAATGAGGGGCATCAACTTATTATAGGAATATCTATAAAAATAATAGTATAGCAGGATATGAGTCAGCAATTGTTCTGTTCCGGCTGCACAAGGCCAGATTCTATTAGCATAAGGCTCTTCCTGAATCAAAAGACACTTAAGTTTTTTCAAGGGCAGCAGAATAAAGATCCTGTGGTGTTTAGGAATATTATCCCAGTCTTTCTGGATTATGACTATTCAGGCAATGTCCTAACTCATCTTTAATATGAATTCTGCTATCTTCAGTTTCAGTTTCAATACGGTACCCACAATCTATGCCTGAGCAATGCCTTGGCCTATTTGTAGTCTATGGCCAATTAAGAGAATAACAATAACAATAATAATAATAATTATTATTATTACTATTATCATCATCATCATTATTATTGGGATTTATATGCCGCCCATTCCAGAAAGGACTCAGAGCAGCTTACAGAAATGAAAACATAATGCAATAAATATAAACAATTTAAAAAACAAAATCCCAATAATAGTTAAAAACAGAACAATAATATACCCAAGGACTCACCATACACATGGAGCTAGACACTAAGGTGGAATTCAGTGGCCCCAGGCCTGACGCCAAAGCCAAGTTTTGACGGCTTTCCTGAATATTCATACTTTAACAACTTGGTCTCACTCCCTGCAACCAAGAAGACTATTAATTATCCAGTGGGCCAGACCCTAGTCGATAATTAAATATGTGCTGCCATTTCAACTTTTGTCCATCCCATTTGTGTGTGTGTGTGTGTGTGTGTGTGTGTGTGTGTGTGCTTGAAATCAGGAAACAATATGTCACCTGGAACAGCTTCCTCAAAATTTAGATTGAATTATATTTAATTTTTTTTATATTTAACAAAGCAAAATTAACTCACACGGTAACTAAAGCCCATAGAGAAGATTCATTACCATCTTGGTTTCAAATAATAAAATAAGGGACATATTCCACTTTGTTCATGTTTTAAAAAAAGATATCATAGCTGACACTTTTTTTGGAAAATGTGTGATATTTATACATTATGCTGTTTTATGCTTGGAAAACTACCTGTAAATATCTAAAACATATCTCTGGTTCAGTATGATAGCAATATATGTGTGCCTGCATGTGTGTAGAAGAATCAAAGTTTTCCAGGAAGGGGGCAGATTGGTCCATACAGCTGCTTCTAAAGGGAGTACGGATGATAAAATAGATTAAAATAGATACCATTTTGTAATCTCTTTGAGGAGAATAGTTCAGAGATTACATTTCATGATATAGATTTAGTTATCAAACTGACTTTAATGCAATAAAAGATTGATGTAAAATCTAAGAAATTGTGATAAACAAACATTGATTAATAAAGTAGGGTTGTTATTAAAGATGATCATGTCACAAGCATTCTGAGCAAGGTAGGTTAAGGTTGTAGTCCAGATAGACTTACCAGGTATCTTAACAGGCAAAGGAGGACACAGACAACTGGAAAAGAGAACAAAATAGGGAGTGAGGGAAAGGACATAGTAAGTGTTTAACTTTCTTGGCATCCTTGACATAAAGTACACTGAAAAACTACAAAACAAAACAAAACAAAAAAACCCACTCAGGTTTACATGCATATGAAATTACATGTAGCATCAGAAAGACTGGTTTTTCAATAGCAAAAATGTGCTAGAGCCATAAAGAGGCAAAATCCTTCAGTGTGTAACATTAAAGTCTTGTCAGTTTCTGGCAGCAGTACAAGGCAGTTGGAGGGTTCTACTCAAGTAATTAAAATAACAAAGCAGAGCTTATTAATTTGTGGTTAGACTTATTATGGAGGTGCTGTGCTGCAGAGAAAAGCTGCTCAGGTAGAGATACTCAAACCGCTGGACAATATTTTACTTTAAGGCTCTGTCTGCCAGATGAAGGACATGACAACAAAAAGGAAGACATGCGTTCCTTTTCCCAGATGTCTGATAACTCTTAAGTCCAGTCAGGGAGAGGTAGTACTGAGAGTATTTAAGAAAAGTTGATGTCATCCCTAGAGGGTAATCTTTTGAAGAAGTTTTATTTTGTTTGTGTTTTATTTTTATAGTTTCAGTAATAGTAATTAAAAACATTATTGTTTACTTGTTCATTTATTTATTGAGGAAAATGTTCCAAACTGAAATATTTGAGCCAGTTTCTCTCTCCCAAAGCTAGGAAAATGTGGCTGAGAAAACTGCAGGCATCTATCCATGTAGCAACCAGGAATAAAGGCTGACTTAAAGGCAAGCATGCACAAATACACAAAATAATTTGCAAACTATTTTAAATATTTGAAATGTATTATTTAATGCAGAGGCAGGTTAATTTAGTTAATGTCTTAGATTATGTCAGTCTGCTATCAGCACTAACATATGGCATTGGTATTTAAAAAACCTAGAATGTTAGTTAATAATATTTTTAAGAATAATAATTATGTAAAAGATACTTCTTGGACTGATTCTTCAACACTAGTAATGCTGGAATCCAATGAGAAGGTTGAAATATCATTCTACTAGATTAGTATGAGAGAAATTCTGTTAAAATACCTGAATCCCTTATTCTAAATTTTTGAAACAAATCGAAGTATTTATTTTTCAAGGTCTTTAATGAATGCAATTTCTTTTACATGTTTGCTGCAGATCTATTTGTATTTCTGTGGCTCTGTCTATCAATTGGATTTTGTATGCCCTTGTATTGATTCATTCCTTTCCAAAAACATATGTTTGCCGGAGTTGGCGAGGGTACAAATCCAATCCTGCTATCATAACTACTGTTCTTAAAGTGAATAGAAATGCAAAAAGCTTCAGAAATCACTGTTCCTAGTATAGATTAGAGATGGGCTCAAATCCAATAGCTATTCCTGCTGTTGAATCAATGCCGTTTGTGGCATCCCAAATGCACAGCTTCAGAGAGGCTATTAAAATATACAGCATGTGTTGAGAATGGTTGTCAAGTCAGTAGCAGTCATGGCTTTCTGTTATAGAAAAATGTTAAGAAATTAATTGCCTTCGCTCTTGAACAAAGCAATGTAGTAGTAATAGAGATTTTAAAAGCCATTCCAGTTAGACCGAAGGCTACACCAGCTGTCTTTGAACTTGTTATTCCCCTAGAAGGTGTGCTGTAATGATAAAGACACCCACCATCAGATGCAACAGCCTGTCTTCAGCTTTGCTCTGCTCACCTTTTTGTAATCATTTGGATTAGAGGAGATTTAAAAATTGAAAGAATGTCCTCTCTGTAGAAGCCCTCGATGTGGGAAATGTACTAGACTTATTGTATTTTGAACAGTTCAAGACACATAAATCATAATCATGAATTGGATTTTCATTATCTGCTGGAATCGGGTCATTTTCTTTCCCCCTTTGTGGCAGTTTGGACATTCAGAGTTTGCACAGCTGCATTCAGAAAGCTCTTCTGTCTCGTTTTCCTTTTCTTTCAACCTTTCTGTATTCACCCCCCCTGTTTCTGTGCTCAGGTTAATTCTTTTCAAGTCATCAACTTCAATAACTGCTACTGTTTTGTACCTCTTCTAATTCTACAGTTCTGTTTTTCTATCACTGACTCATAAGAACATCTTTGAATACATCCATTCAGGGATACTATTGATGTGACTATCAGTATATATTCTTGGTATTCTTGATATAAGGCAGCTCAGTACTGAAATCAAGGGATTTTAAAAAAATCATTGTGCCATTTGGTTGTACCTTAAGTCTCGTAGCCTCCTTATGAGAAAAACACTTCTGGTTCTTTTTCCCATGGGTGCGCGTGCTTTGTGCATGTATCCATGCGTAGTGCTGGAAAATAAAAAAAATTCCCCCAAAAAGCCGAAAACAAGATGGCGACGCATGTGCAGTGCCGGAAACCCAGTTTCTGTGCATGCACAGAAGAAACAAAAAATCCAGAAAAAAATCCCCCCCCCAATCCCCCCTCAAAAAGATGGTGGTGTCCACAGACTGGCACCGACAGAACCACTTCCATGACATCATTGTGATATCACCAGCGGGTTGCTACCGGTTTGGGCAAACCGGTCCGAACCGGTCCAAACTCACCTCTGGAATAGCTCAGGATTTTTATTCAGGGATATGCTTGTTCTAAGATCTATCCAATAAATACCTTCCTAATAAGTACATAATATAGATGTTGTTGTACCAGATTAGTTTACTAGAATGTTTTAACATATAGGTAGATGCCTCATAAATCGTAGGACAGTGATAGCATGCTGATATCCTTTATGGCTTAAGTCACAAAATTACATTATTATTCATAGTTTATTTCTATTTTGATTTCACAATATTTAACTGTAGCTGTTAGCTAAGAGTAGCAGTTTGAGCCATCTGAAGCTTTATAACTTTTATTAATGAAAATGGTTAAATGTCTCTATATGATATCTTCTTGAATGGACACCTGAGATTATTGATCCAGCTTGGATCTGAGTCAGTGTCTAATCAACACTCAAAACAGTATGACTACTCGGCCTTTTGCATCCCTGTCATTTTCCAAAATTATAGTTATTTCCATTGTGTCTTATGGAAAAGGGCCTTTCAAAATGCTACCTCTTGGCAAGTGCCTGTGCGCGCACACACACACACACACACTTCAAGGAAATAAAACAGCTTATGAAGGAAAAACACTTAATGTCTTTTAGCCGGCTTACAACTTGCCAAGATCTTTAGCCACTGTGGATTTTAAATGTCTATGTCAGGGATTCCCAAACTTGGCAACTTTAAGACTTGTGGACTTCAACTCCCAGAATTCTCCAGCCATTCTGGGAGTTGAAGTCCGCAAGTCTTAAAGTTGCCACGTTTGAAGACCTTTGGTCTACGTTGTCCTTATAGAAATGGAAGAACTTTTCACCTGAAAAAAAAAAAGGAAACTATCCATCTAAAAGTGATTGAGTGAGACGGGCGGTATCTAAATTTTATGAATAAAATTTATAAATAAAACTGTAAGTTATAGCAGAATAGTTTCAATGAACTGATAAGAAAGGAAAACAAGCATCAGCAGTTTTTCCTGTAAGATCTTTACTGAAGATATTAGACATCACCAAACAAATCATGATAAATGGTAAGAACTATTCCTTTATCACAGAGTACAGTGCCTCCAGCTTGGACCTCTTCCAGACCAGCATATCCAAGATTTTAGTGACGAGTCTTCAGATTAACTCCAAGGAATGGTGCATTATGCCTAAGTCACTAATGTCACTTCCCTAATTAACATATTCACCCACAAAGTTACAGTTGAGTTCCTTAAAACTCCAGACAGGAGAGGAAGAAACAATTGCAGCTTATTTCTTGCACACATGTAATTTTGCATGTTTTATATGCTCTAAAAGGGAGGAAGGAAAACATGCTGGCCAGAATTTCTTGTGGGATTATAGTTCCAAAAATTGTCCCTCAGATTAGACATTCTGCAAGCCTAGGTGTTACAAGCCTTGAGGGTGACTCCAATCACCAGCCAGACACAACGGGGAACACACCCTCATTTTCTGCTGCAACATGGCTCTCAATCTCAACCAGCACCTCTTTATCACAATCACTGACAGGAATTGTACACTATGGTATACGATGATTTAAAACATCAAATTAAAATGCATTTTTGGCAAGTTGAAAGACAAAAATAAATAAATGGGCAAACTAATTACATTATACTATAAATGTTAACCTAACACTAAACCTACTCTAAGATTCTAAAAACATTTCAAACTAAAACTAAGTTACCAAACTGTTGCCAAAACTTAACAAATTTACCAATGCAAGTAGAACACTTAATTCATGCCCTCAGCTATTTAAGAAAATACTGGCTGAAAAGAGTTCACTAATACCTGTGGAAAAACGTTTGGCTTTAGCTAGATATTACATATCTTTGGGTATAGATTTGCCTGCATCACTTAGGAAAAAAATGTTTTGGTACAACCCCCCCTAACTTATCATAGAATTTATTTAAGAAGTTAATAATAAAACATTTGTTTGTATATTTTTACTTTTATTATATACATGACTCATATGCATAGCTCAGGGTGTCTATCAGTTAAAACAGTAAAAACAATAACAAACTTGGTTGTAAGCCATTTAGAGTCATCTCTAGGCATGATGAGTGGCATATAAATTTAATAAATAAATAAATACAACAGTAGAATGCATGGTATTTTCTTTCCAGATTTACAAATAGCTATATTTGAATGAGTAAAAATACCCCAAAAACATTTCAAAAAGTGTACAATTTTATTTATTAAATGCAAATAGCGATAGCATTTTTTGAGAGCCACAATAGTTTATTTTTCAATTTATTTGCACACAATTTGTATTTTCTTTTTATATAAAAAGAAAAGCCATTTTATATATCACAAAACAGACCTCATGAACTCAAAAGATTTGCAGTGTGATATTTGCAGAGCCCACTTTCTTTTGCATTGTTTCTTGGGGATGACAATTATTTGTAACAATGGGTACATCGCTGAATTATTAGGAAATATTTTTTTTTAATCACCAATCATCAGTTGTTTGATGACCATCCTTTGGGTTATGACTAAATGTTATTCAGAGTATATCTTTTCTACATTTCCAGGAAAAGATTGGAATGGGAGGTCTATTTGCCTTCACCTCACAATTTTTAGCGATCAAATAATACAATCTTGCACTTTTCAAATTCTAATCTGAAAGCAGTTTGTGTTTAATTACTGATCTGTTCATGTAAATCCTACTCAGCTTCATGTTTTTCTCTAATTTTATGCTACTTTAAATTCACAGCTTGATCTATGAATACTATAACCATTTTGATTTATATATGCAGTCATTTAAAATATACAACTTCCACCTACCATAAATCTCTGAGAAAAGGCCTCCTGAAAGAGCACTCATGATATATTGTTACAAATCAATGCACATTTAGTTGTGGTCTCATCGGATCCAATGGAATTAGTTCTGAGGAAATAATTGGGCTGTATAATCCATTGATTATAAAGTAACCAAAAATCAAAGCTGTGTTTTACGCTGTTGGTTGGAGAATGAATTCCAGCAGTGATATCGGAAGTGTATGTTTTTGAACTGATGAAAATAGTGACCACAGTACTTTCATAGCCATCTTACTGCATATGTAACTAGAAATTACCATTATGGTCACAATTTAGAAATGGATAGGTCAGTTAAGAATGATCCAAAGTAGTTAAAAATCAATCACAAGCTACAACTTTAAAAAAAGAAATATGGAAAAGAATCAATTACCATTATTGGGTCACCTGACATTTAACTACTTAGAAAGCATTTCAAACCACAAGAACAGAACTTGGTGGACATTTGCAAAGTAAGAGTAATACAAGGTATTAGAGACTCGGCTGAAAGGTTTGTATTACCAGTTATGGTTTTAAAAATAGTTTACTTAGCATTTAAGATGTTGGGCTGTCACCTGGGAGACCCATGATCAGCTGACCTTCAGTCACAGAGTACGCATGTCAGTGTTTCTCTCTCTCAGCTTAACCCAGTGACATGGTTGAAGGCCAAAATGGAAGAAGGGAATGCTGGATACATTCCCTTGTTAGAATAAATCTAGCATATATTCACATGTGCATGCATGTGCATTTACATGTGGAAGGAGAGAGGATGCCCATTAACCAGTAGGTACAAAAAAGCAAAAAATCTTACTCACAAAAACTGAAATATTCTCCAAATAAGGGGAACAAAAAAAGAGTATAAAGAAAAGGTGGGCAGGGAAAAAATTCACAGCTCTGTTCAAGAAAAGAGGAATCTGCAAAGGTTATTCCAAGCAGGAACTAACAGGAACAATAAATCTATATATATAAAAGCCAAATCCACTCACTCATCATGAAATCTCCAGAACTGTAAAGCCTACAAACCTGAAATTTGGCACGTATGTTTCTCTTGGCTTCTAGGTGCTTGCTTAGAAAGGATTTTCTGTAACGACCATCAGATCATTAGTAATTCTTATACAATAATTGATCCATAGCATAGAAATTAACTAGGATGAATGTTTAAATGAGGGATCTTTTTAGAGGGTTTTTATGTATTGAAATGAGGTTTTTTAAATTTGATTGAAATTGTCATTTATTGTAATGTTTTTATCAGTGCTGTGAGCCATATGCTGCGGAGTTGGGCAGCATATAAGCACTTTAAATAAATAAATAAATAAATAAATTCAGAATAACAGAGTTGGAAGGGACCTTAGAGGTCTTCAAGTCCAACCCCCTGCTCAGGCAGGAAACTCAATACCACATGTTTCTGTTCCAGAAAAATATGGAGTTCTAATAATTCGTGGGCTGCTATATTCTAACACATTATAACCTAAAGAGAGATGAAGGAATGGAAGAGTTATTCTCTGTATTAAGTTTTTCCAGCACTTTTTTCTAATCGGTTGGTATAACAAGTCATTAAATACTTACTTTTAAGGCGTCTTCGACAGCTGTCTGGCCTCCCTTTCCTAGCAAAACATTATATGGATACAGCCAGTTGATGATATGTTCAACTGACATCATAGGAAAGGAATTCTAAATAAGAAAAAATAAATAAATAAAAAAAATCAGACCGGTGTACCTAAAAGAAGAACTAATCCATGTCCTTTGGTTAAATATTTGCAAACTTCCAAGGTTCAATTGTAAGGTTTGTTTGTTGAGATTCCAAATCTCTGGCAGCTTGGAGGAGAAACATCTCTCGAGATTAGGAAAGATAAATCAGAATAGAGCTGGAAGGGACCTTGGAGGTCTTCTAATCCAGCCCCCTGCTCAAGCACGTTGAGTCTGGAACCCGCACTGCATATCGGATATCAATACAATAGAGAGAGTCCAAAAATATTTCACAAGTAGAGTCCTCCACTCTTCTACTCACAACAGAATACCTTATTCCACCAGACTTGAAATTTTGGGCTTAGACAGCCTAGAACTTCGTCGTCTTCG